>CM019712.1:10236002-10263502 GCA_009760885.1 Achatina immaculata | reverse complement strand
TGGGTCAAAAGATTAGAAAATTAACGAAAAACACATGCTGCAGCCATTTTGGCATCCGCTCTAGCCATTTGGAGATTGGAAAAACACGATTTGCCACCGGTGTATATGTCTTCCCTGCGCACGTTTCCACCAGAACCTGGTTTTCTATTTTTTATTCTCAATTCTTCTGCACAATTTTATCCATATTATGGCATCTAAATGACTCCGTCCAGAAAGTTCTATCTTAGAAAATTCAAGAGAACCTTTTGTTCTATCTCTGCTTGCTATTTTTTTCGCTAGTTTGTACATAAATAGGAGGATTTATTTCTGTAAATAAGGCCGTGTTTGATAACAAATTTTTGGAATTTATGTTTTAAAGAGGTGCTGTGGAGTCTGTCTGTATCGAGGGATAAAATTAGCGTGGTGGTAGCGGATGTTTTGGTGAAGATGGTGAGATAGGGGCTTTAACTTATCCTCCGCGACGGCGGTTTTCAAATTGTGGTGAAAGAAATGCAAAGAAAAAAATGAGTGCCACAGGTATGTGCAGCAAACAAAACTTCTTCCCAAACAGCTGCCCAGTCTTTGGTGTCACATAACCCTGCGGTACAGGATGAAGATATGATGTCACCTTGACCCTTTTTTGGGCGCAGTGTCCTGGTTGATGTTTTTTTTAAACAGGTAAAAACGACGAAAGTTGCAGGACGCAATGTTGTATGGTTAAACATCGGTTAAAAAAAGGTAAGAAAGTTTAGAGGTGAGATAACGATAAAAATAGAGAAGAACGTTTAGAGGTGAGGGAAAGATAAAAACACAGAAGTACGTTTAGACATTATTGAAAGATAAAAACATAGAGAAGAACATTTAGAGGTGAGAAAAAAGGGAGATAAAAATAGAGAAGAACATTTAGAGGTGAGAAAAAAGGGAGATAAAAATAGAGAAGAACATTTAGAGGTGAGAAAAAAGGGAGATAAAAATAGAGAAGAACGTTTAGAAGTGATAGAAAGATAAAAACAGAAAAGAACGTTTAGAAGTGATAGAAAGATAAAAGTAGAAAAGAACGTTTAGAGGTGGGAGAAAGATAAAAATAGAGAAGAACGTTTAGAGGTGGGAGAAAGATCAAAGTAGAGAAGAACGTTTAGAGGTGGGAGAAAGATAAAAATAGAGAAGAACGTTTAGATGTGACAGAAAGATAAAAAGAAGAATGACAAGATAAATTCTTGTTTTCATTTCTAACTCGTTCAAATATGTTTTGTCTGTGGTTTCCGACGAGGTTTAACCACAGAACGCCGTATTCTCTTGGCCGCAATAACCCGCTCCCAGTCCGACACAATGTTTACTCCTCAACATTTTCACTGCGTAGGCTGGAAGGAACGCCAGGTCACAGCTCGGGGGAGATAGAAGAAGAAGAAGAAGAAGAAGAAGAAGAAGTGGAAATGTTTATACATTTTGGCCAAGTGGTAAATTTTGACGAATAAAGGTAAAATACAAATCACTTCATGAACAAACAAACACACAAAAACTGAACAAACTATGAACAATTTTCCCTCCAAACGTCACAGCCTACTTCCCAAAATAATGGATTCTACCCGTCCCTTGGACAATGTCTTCCAGTCGGTCAGGAATTACGGTGCCGCTAAAGAATAAATGCACCTGCGCCGAAATCTTCTCTTCAAGAAAGCGATTGTAGAACTTTTTGCCTGCATAGACTGCACCAAGGATTATTCCCAAAATCCGGACCTGAAATACCATCAATGTCCACAGTTCTGAAGAAAGAAGCAGAGCCAACTCTAGTCAGTGTTAAAGACGCTACCGAGAGAGAAACGTTCCTGCGAAGAACACGCTACATGAATCCGCAGCAAGCCCCCGAGTTATGAATGTTCGACTTACGAACAAACTGTAGCTGCGAACGACCTCGTTAAGTCTAATATATTAAAACTTCGATTTATAAACAACGTTTCCTAGTAACAAACGAGATCTTCTTTGTGAAGCGCGTCAAATCATTGCGCTTCTACGACGGTTATTCGGTTTCTTTTGTATAACTGACTTAGGTACAAATCTGATCTACCTGTTACGACTTTCTGAAATAAAGCATGGATACTCTACTAATTTATACACTTGACTCATGGTAATTTGAGGGAAAGTAGATTTTCTCGTAAAATAAGTATTACTACAGCTATGATCATAGCTGGCTTAACAGAATAACAGAAACTATTTGTTCATAAAAGTTTTCTAAAGCTGGGTCAATCGTAGGCCCTCCAGAGAGCTCTCATAAAGTTTTTACGATAACAATTTGCGCAGGAAATAATATAAATAATAATAATAAATAATAAAAATAACACTAGCAATAGCAGTAGTAGTAGTAGTAGTAGTAGTAGTAGTAGTAGTGGTAGTAGTAGTAATAGTAGTAGTAGCAGTTATTGCTATAGTAGCAATAACAGTAGTAACAGAAGCAATAGTAATATTTGTAGTTGTAGTAATAACAGTAGTAGTAGTAGTAACAGTAGTAGTAGTATTCTAGTAATTAAAGTAAGATCAGTATTACTTTTAGTAGCAGTAGCAGTAATAGTAGTAATAGTAGTACTAGTAGTTGCTGTAGTAGTAGTAGTAATAGTAGTAGTAGCTGTAGTAGTTGTAGTAGTAGTAGTTGAAGTAGTAGTATTAGAAACAGTGATAGTAGTCGTAGTAATTGTAGTAGTAGTAGTAGTAGTAGTAGTAGTAGTAGTAGTAGTAGCTGTAGTAATTGTAGTAGTAATAGTAGTAGTAGTTTTTGTGGTTGTAATAGTGGTAATAAAAGTAGAAGCAGCACCAGTAGCAGTTGTAGTGGTTGAAGCAGTAATGGTAAATATTGTATTAGTAGTAGAAATAACAGTAAGAGTAACAGAAGAGTTAGTAGTATTTGTAGTAGTAGTGGCAGTGGTAGAAGTATTAGTAGTTATTGTAGTCGTTATAATAGTTTAGTAGTAGTAGAAATAGTAGTAGTAGTAGTAGTAGTAGTAGTAGTAGTAGTAGTATAGTAGTAGTAGTAGTAGTAGTAGTAGTAGCAGCAATAGTAGTAGTAGTAATAGTAGTAGTAGTAGTAGTAGCAGTAGTAGTAGTAGTAGCAGCAATAGTAGTAGTAGTAGTAGTAATAGTAGTAGTAGTAGTAGTAGTAGTAGTAGTAGTAGTAGCAGCAGCAATAGTAGTAGTAGTAGTAGTAGTAGTAGTAGTAGTAGTAGTAGTAGTAGTAGAAGTAGTAGTAGCATTATCAGCAGAAACAACTATTACAAACCCTGCGTGCTGTAAACCCAGCAGAATATCCTGGTAAACATAATTCTGTTTGCGCTGTGCTCATTTTCTGTACATTACGTAAAAGCTGGCGGTAGAACAGACAGTACCCCGTAGCGCCTTACAGCCGTCTTACTGACAACTGCCAATCTCTATGTGAGCACTGACTTCTTTCAATTTTCTGTCTTCCCCCACAGTTAAATGTAGTTTTCTTATATAGAATTCATTGGAGCAGATTTAGGATGTATTACACAGGGCCGCATTTAAACTAATTGTTCTGTCGCGGGCCGCATGCATTTACGATGTTTTATTTGCAGTGTCTGTCATGAAAGTGTGGACCACATCCTTTTCTTCCAGGCGTGTCAGTTATTTCTTGAAGCAGTTTCATGATTCCAGGATCTACAAAGTTGTCTATAGCGCCTAACCTTGTATGTCATCTGTACATCTACATCTTAATCAAAATCTCGAAGTTAAATCATTCATTTTGTATGGGTTTTTTTTCGCAGTCCATATCTATCTATCTATCTATCTATCTATCTATCTATCTATCTATCTATCTATCTATCTATCTATCTATCTATCTATCTATCTATCTATCAATCAACCAATCTATCTATCTATCTATCTATCTATCTATCTATCTATCTATTCTGCAAGGAACCAAAATGTCTATGAATATATAACACACAACTTTTTCTCACTTACAAGTTTTCGTGAAGTCACATGTTGATTACTAAAACAAACAAAATCACACTAAATTTACCTTATTTGTTCAAGAAAACAGACACCATCAAAATCACGTGCGAACATAACCCAACTTCGTCCCACTTTTCAACAACCCAGAAGTATGACGGAATGAAAATCTCACGAGTGGGTTAGTTAGGTTTATCAAAACACCGCGGTCACGTGGTTTTCTGTATCTGCGATGATACCACGCGGTAGGGAGTCGGAAGGGGAGTTGGGGTATACGGAGGAGGGGTACAGGAGGTGCGCGCGTGCGTGCCTGAAGGTCCCAGCTTTCAGTGTGAGTAGTTCTTAAACTCACCTCCTGCTGCGGAGAAGATTTATGTGTAAGAGGACCTGGTTGATTTGTGGACTGATTATGGTACGTCAAGAGATATGAAATCTGCCTGGAATCTTTGGTATGTGGGAGTTAATGTTGGGACCACCAGAAGTAAAGGTTCAGAGAAGTAATATTTGTAGCTGTAGTAACAGCAGAAGTAGTACTAAAATTAGAAATGGAGATGATCATAGGCGTGTGGTGAAACTTTTGCAAAAAAAAAAGGGGGGGGGGGAAGAAAGAAATAAGTAAAGGCGAGAAGGAACGACAAAAGGCCTTTTTCCGATTGTTTCATTATTTTCATTGTCCTTGATAAAGGCATAGCGTCGAAATATTGGTTTGTTTTACATTTCTAACTGCTTATCTCATTGCTTCTTTGCCATTTCTTCTCATTTTTACCTCTTTCTATTTTTTGTGTGTGGAAAAGTTATACTATGCAGCTCTGACTACATCTACCAGAACATACCTTACTGCAGCCCTCGTCTTGTCTATAATATAATTAGTTGCAGTTGTAGTTGTAGTAGTTGCTGTCGCTTAGGAACTGGTAATCACAATATCAACAACTGTATAAAATAGTATAATAATATAGCATAATTAACAGTAAAAACAGCAGTATTAGTAGTAATGGTAGCAGTAGCAGTAGTAATAGTAGTAATAATAGTAGTATCAATAGTAGTAATATTAGCAGTAGTGGTAGTAACAGTAGTAGTAGTAGTAGTAGTAGTAGTAGTAGTAGTAGTAGTAGTAGTAGTAGTAGTAGTGATAGTAGTACCAGCAGTAGTAATAGTAGCAGTAGTAGTAGCAGTAGTAGTAGTATTATTAGTAGTGGCAGAAGCAGCAGCAGTATTATTACTAACACTACTACATACACTGTTATTATAGTTTCTACTTTATTATAGTTTCTACTTTATTGTAGTTTCTACTTTATTGTAGTTTCTACTTTATTATAATTTCTACTTTATTATAGTTTCTACTTTCCTACTATTTCAACCACTATTACTAATATTCTGATTAAATTTACTATTTAAATATTAATAATAATAATTCATCACAGTGACGCTCATAAATGTTCAGATCATCTTCTTCCATCTCCTTTTCTCTGTTTAAATGTTTGAACTGTTAACTGTTTGAAGTGTTAACTTTTTTTAAATGTTAACTTTTTAAACGTAACCCAAAGTTTAGCCAACTCTTAAACAATACTCTTCTTCCAAAACCTAGACGTGATCTGATGAAGAAAAGCTTTGTGCTGCTTATCTCTGGGGAGACCCTCCTACCCTGTATTAAATATATAAGCGTACTCCTTCCTTAACTGCAAACTACAGTGCCTGCTAGATGTTGACTCATCATCATCATCAGGTGCCGTGCCGACTGGCGTTGGCTATTATGCTTCTCCAGAGTACCCGATCCTTCATGCAGGCCATCAGTTCAGTTGGTGATCTCCTCTCACACCATCCCGTCAGACTGTCCAGTATCATTTCTCTTGGTCTTCCTCTTGATCTTCTTCCTTCTATTTTTCCTGTTGTTATAATATTTTCAATGCCCCCTCTTCTCATTGCATGTCCTATGAAAGTACATTATCTCTCTTTTATCTTTCTGACAAGGTTTTTTGTCTCTCCAGCTCTTCTCATACATTCTTCATTAGTTATTTTTGCTGTCCAGGGGATTCGCAACATTCGCAAAGATGTTGACTGCATGATTACAAATGTATGTGTTATTTCAGACCCCTAACAGATGCTGAATTATTTTTATCTTTCCTGAATAGAAGAAAACTAAACTGATGACAACTGAGAAAGCAAACAAGGCAGCTGAAATATGTATAACTGAGGAAAAACTGGAAGAAGTGGAGAGTTTTGAATATCTTGGATCACTGCTAACTAATAATGGAGATACAATGAGGGAAATTAAAAGGAAGGCATATATCGCTCTACAGAAAGGAAAACAACTAAAGAATCTGTGGAAAGGAACAGACAGAACCACAAAAATAAGATTTTTAAGGGCATGCATCCTTCCCATCGCAACATATGCCTGTGAGACCTGGACACTTAACAAAACAGATGAGAAACACATAAATGCCTTTGAATGTAAATGCTACAGAAGAGTTCTTCAAATATCATGGACACAAAAAAGAACAAATATATACATACTACAAGAAATTAATATTGAAGAAGGATAGCTAGTAAAGAGGATTAAAAAGAGAAAACTTAAATATTTTAGACACATTAAACTTCATGATAATCTAGAGAAGACCGTCTTGGAAGGATACATAATGGGAAAAAGAAAGAGAGAAAGACCAAATCGAAGACGGCTGCAAGATGCATCAGCAGCAGGTCGTCTTTCTCACAACCGAGAGGCCTACAGGAGAACTGTTAGGGAGGCAAAGTTCCGCAAGGGACATGCAAATGAATGAATGAATAGTGGTTTGGCAGATAAGTATTAGTATGAGTTAGTTTCTGTAATGAGGGCACAGATATGAGTGAAAGATAAATACCTTATTTCATATGACTTTAGTTTCTTCAGTGTTTTCATGTTAATTATGTTCAGTATATGCTCAGCAAACTTGTTGAATGTCTGGAACAGAGAGAAAGTTTTGTGACAAGGCAGAATGTCAGAAGTCAGAATAACAGAAGGCAGAATGATAGAAAACAGAATATCAGAAGGCAGAATGATAGAAGACAGAATGACAGAAGGCAGAATGACAGAAGACAGAATGACAGAAGGCAAAATGACAGAAGGCAAAATATCAGAAAGCAGATTGACAGAAGGCAGAATGTCAGAAGTCAGAATGACAGAAGGCAGAATGATAGAAGACAGAATATCAGAAGGCAGAATGATAGAAGACAGAATGACAGAAGGCAGAATGACAGAAGACAGAATGACAGAAGGCAAAATGACAGAAGGCAGAATGTAAGAAGGCAGAGTGATAGAAGGCAGAATGTCAGAAGGCAGAATGTCAGAAAGCAGAATGACAGAAGGCAGAATGACGGAAGGCAGAATGACAGAAGGCAGAATATCATAAGGCAGAATGACAGAAGGCAGAATATCAGAAGGCAGAATGACAGAAAGCAGAATGACAGAAAGCAGAATGACAGAAGGCAGAGTGCATCCGGTTGTTAACCCTTTGCAAATAAAGATCAATCAGTTAATCAATCAATGTCTCTTCGCCTTCTTCTTCCATGTCTCTTCTCAATATAAAAAAAACAAAGTTTATGTCCCACGGGGGTCTCAGTGGCGAAGTGGTTAGTACACTGGTTTCCCACAGTGAAGGTCAGGGGTTCGAATCCGGAGCGCGGGCGCCCCAGTCACCCAGCTGTAGAAATATGTACTCGACTTCTTCTGGAGTTGGGGAAGGAAAGGCGGCCAGGCGTGATACTGACCATATCACCCTCTAGTGTGCTGACAGGTCAAGGAAAATATGGGCACTAATACCATGTACCCTGTATGTCTTTAAGGCATAACTGGGTTACCTTTACCTACTCCGCCTTTGTGTCCCATATTTTTTGTGTTTCGGTTTGTTACATACTTCGATCTTTCCACCACGCTTCCCAGAGACCTTTCATGTCCGTGACACTCTTCTACTTTCTCCAGTGTTTCTCAGGTTATTCTGAAGACATTCACACAGTCACTCCCTGTTTTATTCCAGATATTTTGTATAGTTCAGAGTGTTTCAGTTGCGGCCTCTCCTCTGTATCCCAGTCCACAAAGACAATGGTTCTCAAACTGTATATCTTCAACCCTTTCTCTCCCCCCCCCCTCCAAGCTCTTGGCGACAAAGAGGATGTGGCCTAGCAAGCAAAAAGGGGGCCACAGCTTGAAAATGTTTGAAAACCTCTGGTTTATTATTTGAGTCAAATACTCCAGATCGTGGCCCAGTCACTGGAAAACTCAATGGAAAAACAAAAGAGAGGAAGAACAAAGTGGGAAAGTATCAGAATTAGATCAGTTTGTTGCAGATAAAGAGAGCAAATGATCATGTCAGAGATGCCAAGGACCGTGCAGAATGGAGAAGACTGATCGCCAGCGTCTACTGCCACTAGAAGAGAGGTAATTTTTTTTATAATAATGTATGCAGGGATGAAGGTGTAGATATTCTCGATGATAGATAACGATAACAGAAGAGACACTGGCGCTAAAGTGGCGAAGCGCCACAGCTGGACAAGATTCCCTCCACGTTTTTTTGTTTGTTATTTTAAATTAACGGGACCACCCTGGCTGATAGGGCGGGTCTTGGCGTGCTCCAAGTAACGGTAAAATCTTCTGAAAGAATCTGACCTTGTTTTTCCTGCTCGCTGAGTCTCCAGACTTAGTAAGACGCAGTCGACTCCCACATACAGATGTATGTATGTATGTTTTGTGCATTATTTTTTTTCTTTCATGATATACAAGCTAGCAATCACACAAGGTTTATAAGCTAGAAACCACACAAGATATAGCAGCCGCACAAGATTTACAAGCCAGAAACCACACAAGATATAGCAGCCATACAAGATTTACAAGCTAGCAACCACACAAGATATAACAGCCATACAAGATTTAAAAGATAGAAACCACACAAGATATAGCAGCCGCACAAGATTTACAAGCCAGAAACCACACAAGATATAGCAGCCATACAAGATTTACAAGCTAGCAACCACACAAGATATAACAGCCGCACAAGATTTAAAATCTAGCAGCCACGCAAGATATAGCAGACACACAAGATTTAAAAGCCAGCAACCACACAAGATATAGCAGCCACACAAGATTTAAAAGCCAGCAACCACACAAGATATAGCAGCCACACAAGATTTACAAGCTAGAAACTATACAAGATATAGCAGCCGCACAAGATTTACAAGCTAGCAACCACACAAGATATAGCACCCGCACAAGATTTACAAGCTAACAACCACACGAGATCTATAAAGCAACGACAAAATATTCTAGCAAAGAAACTTATTTCAAGGCCCAAGGCGGTCTTCGTGCCAGGAACGATAATCTACTCTCAGTTAAAAGATTCCTTTCAACCATCTTCTCAGCACCGCCTGCCAACAACATCCTTCTCGCAGTTCATGGAAGATAAAGGCATCAATGATTTCCATCATTTTCCTAAATTCCACTAGAGCTCAGATTCGATCCAATCCCTGTCAGCTGTACTATTAATCTTCTATATCAGCTCTGCCTGCGAAACGTCTATGTTACTGGGTAAAAAAAAAAAAATACAGAAAGCGAGGTCGCGGCATGCAAGTGGCACAACAGCCCTCATGGCGCAACAGCCATGATTCTGAGAGGGCAGGCAAATGTGTATACATCTGCGTATATCAACAAACGCCAGCTACATGGCGTGACGGTCTTCTACTTTCTCCAGTGTTTCTCAGGTTATTCTGAAGACATTCACACAGTCACTCCCTGTTGTATTCCAGATATTTTGTATAGTTCAGAGTGTTTCAGTTGCGGCCTCTCCTCTGTATCCCAGTCCACAAAGACAATGGTTCTCAAACTGTATATCTTCAACCCTTTCTCTCCCCCCTCCAAGCCCTTGGCGACAAAGAGGATGTGGCCTAGCAAGCAAAAAGGGGGCCACAGCTTGAAAATGTTTGAAAACCTCTGATTTATTATTTGAGTCAAATACTCCAGATCGTGGCCCAGTCACTGGAAAACTCAATGGAAAAACAAAAGAGAGGAAGAACAAAGTGGGAAAGTATCAGAATTAGATCAGTTTGTTGCAGATAAAGAGAGCAAATGATCATGTCAGAGATGCCAAGGACCGTGCAGAATGGAGAAGACTGATCGCCAGCGTCTACTGCCACTAGAAGAGAGGTAATTTTTTTATAATAATGTATACAGGGATGAAGGTGTAGATATTCTCGATGATAGATAACGATAACAGAAGAGACACTGGCGCTAAAGTGGCGAAGCGCCACAGCTGGACAAGATTCCCTCCACGTTTTTTTGTTTGTTATTTTAAATTAACGGGACCACCCTGGCTGATAGGGCGGGTCTTGGCGTGCTCCAAGTAACGGTAAAATCTTCTGAAAGAATCTGACCTTGTTTTTCCTGCTCGCTGAGTCTCCAGACTTAGTAAGACGCAGTCGACTCCCACATACAGATGTATGTAAGTATGTTTTGTGCATTATTTTTTTTCTTCATGATATACAAGCTAGCAATCACACAAGGTTTATAAGCTAGAAACCACACAAGATATAGCAGCCGCACAAGATTTAAAATCTAGAAACCACACAAGATATAGCAGCCGCACAAGATTTACAAGCCAGAAACCACACAAGATATAGCAGACACACAAGATTTAAAAGCCAGCAACCACACAAGATATAGCAGCCATACAAGATTTAAAAGATAGAAACCACACAAGATATAGCAGTCACACAAGATTTAAAAGATAGAAACCACACAAGATATAGCAGCCATACAAGATTTACAAGCTAGCAACCACACAAAATATAACAGCCACACAAGATTTAAAATCTAGCAGCCACGCAAGATATAGCAGACACACAAGATTTAAAAGCCAGCAACCACACAAGATGTAGCAGCCGCACAAGATTTACAAGCTAGAAACTATACAAGATATAGCAGCCGCACAAGATTTACAAGCTAGCAACCACACAAGATATAGCACCCGCACAAGATTTACAAGCTAACAACCACACGAGATCTATAAGCAACGACAAACTATTCTAGCAAAGAAACTTATTTCCAGGTCCAAGGCGGTCTTCGTGCCAGGAACGATAATCTACTCTCAGTTAAAAGATTCCTTTCAACCATCTTCTCAGCACCGCCTGCCAACAACATCCTTCTCGCAGTTCATAGAAGATAAAGGCATCAATGATTTCCATCATTTTCCTAAATTCCACTAGAGCTCAGATTCGATCCAATCCCTGTCAGCTGTACTATTAATCTTCTATATCAGCTCTGCCTGCGAAACGTCTATGTTACTGGGTAAGAACAAAAAAATACAGAAAGCGAGGTCGCGGCATGCAAGTGGCACAACAGCCCTCATGGCGCAACAGCCATGATTCTGAGAGGGCAGGCAAATGTGTATACATCTGCGTATATCAACAAACGCCAGCTACATGGCGTGACGGTCTTACTGCATGGAAATCCCCGCTCGCCTTGTGGAAAGAACGCTCTCTGGGATTTTTTGTGCGTGAGCGACCGAGAGAGAAGGTCATTTATCTTAAGCAACAGAATAACAGGGACAAAGTCCTGGATTAAAGCTGATGGGAAACATACTGACGCCAGGGGTACGTTCCAGCACTAAAGGCACGTGTGCTTGCTTGCGTGCAGTGTGTGTATGTGTGTAGGAACCTGGCTTATAGCGTGTACAGAAAACACACTGGGCTGGAAGCATACAGTAACACACATATATTATGTTTCCTCGGGTTGATTATATTCATGGCTTTGTAACTTAATAAAATATAAGCTTTTGTTTGGTTTATTTACTTGGGGAAATTACATTTTCAACAACCATATCTGCTATGTGTAGGGTTCCCCCCGTCGTTTCATTGAAGAAATGTGGCGGTTGTGTTTATTATAATTTGTTTGTGTGGTTTTAAGAATGTCATTAAGAGATAAGGGGAGGCGATCCAGCCAGACTTTAACCATATCATCCAGAAGATTGTTTCTACTTCGATGTAGATCCATAAGGCGTTCTGGCTATAGATGCTGACCGTCACAACATTCCATTTTATGAAATCTCTTCTTCTTCTTCTCCTGCTTCTTCTTCTTCTGCAGCTTACTGAGCCACTGAGGCCCACTGCTGCAGACAAGACACGTCTCTATTCCTCTCTGTTCTTGATCTTTTCTTGCCAATTGTCGATTCTAAGAGGGGGTATATCTTTCTTCAGGTTGTCTCGCCATTGTTGTCTACGTCTACCTCATGGTCTATCGTTGTCTACATCTACCTCATGGTCTATCGTTGTCTACGTCTACCTCATGGTCTATCGTTGTCTACGTCTACCTCATGGTCTATCGTTGTCTACATCTACCTCATGGTCTATCCCCTTTCTGTGTAGGCTATCCTGCTCTATTCTCTCTAAATGCCCTAGTCACCTCAGTCTGTTGTTTTTCGTAATGTTTTCTGTTCTGCAGAAAAGATTCTTCCTGCGTGCTGTTCTGTAGAAAAGATTGCTTCCCGGTGCTGTTCTTTAGAAAAGATTGTTTACGTGTGCTGTTCTGTAGAAAAGATTGCTTCCCGGTGCTGTTCTTTAGAAAAGATTGTTTACGTGTGCTGTTCTGTAGAAAAGATTGCTTCCCGGTGCTGTTCTTTAGAAAAGATTGTTTCCGTGTGCTGTTCTGTAGAAAAGATTGCTTCCCGGTGCTGTTCTTTAGAAAAGATTGTTTCCGTGTGCTGTTCTGTAGAAAAGATTGCTTCCCGGTGCTGTTCTTTAGAAAAGATTGCTTCCGGGTGCTGTTATGTAGAAAGGATTGTTTCCGTTGGCTGCTCTGTGGAAAAGACTGCTTCCGTGTGCTGTTATGTAGAAAAGATTGTTTAAGTGTGTGGTTCTGTAGAAAAGATTATTTCCGTGTGTTGTTCTGTATAAAAGATTGTTTCCGTGTGTTGTTCTGTAGCAAAGATTGTTTCCGTGTGCTGTTTTGTAGAAAAGATTGTTTCCGTGCGATGTTCTTCGTCAACACAAGTGTATAGACTTTATTTTGGTACAGTTTCGTCACGACCATTACGGGCATCTGCAGCCTTGTCTTACAAAATACATTCTTCAGTAAACAGACGAGCCTAACACCTCATCCCTCCCCATCCCCAACATTTCCCCCTCCCACAATCATAGGCTAGTCCGGTGAAAAATAAACCAGACAGAAGTTGGATGTTTCGGGCCGAAAAGTGCAGATATCACAGCCAAGATATAAGCCTCGACATTGTGCAATCTAAGCGCTTTAAGGGCCCATGCAGGGCCAAGAAAGCAGGAAACAAACAAATAAACACAGAAACAACGAAACAAAGAAACAGCTAAAGAAGGCAGATGGTTAGGTAGGTAGGTAGGTAGGTAGGTAGGTAGGTAGGTAGGTAGGTAGGTAAGCAAGCTTGGAATCTTATCTATGATAACACTGGAAAACAATTTGAACCTTTCTCTAAAAATATTTTCATCAATGTGTCCCACCAACCCCAAAGCTGTTCAAGGTACATAACTCTAAAATTTCTCTTCGTCGTAGTCCAACAGTAGTTATCTCACATACATTCTGAACTGTCTTTCTTCGTCAATAGTTATATTTCTAGAAATATGATGCACATATACATTTTCAAATAAGCTGATCTTTATCTTTCTTCCAGAATATTCCAACTGCAAGGCGGGACCTACTATTCGTTATCTATACAAGCATACTATCCGATTTGACAATCGGCGAACAATGGATGACGTACTAATACCAGGGTTAGTGAACCATAACCGACTGAGACCACGCCCACTTCACCCTTGGTAACCTAGTAACAGGTCTAACCCATGTTAACGGGGTAGAGGTCGTCCTCGTCCTCATGGGAGTGGAGTCCGCTAAAGAAGTACTACATGGTCCCCTTTTTTTTAGTTCCACTCAAGGACTGGGAAAATAAGCGCCGTAACCCACTCCCAAACCGACACCATGCTTTGTTTAAACATTTTGACCTCTTCGGCTGCAAGGAACACCAGCTCGCAGTCACAGATAGATATAGAGAAGAAGAAGAGCAACAACAACCAAAAGAAGAAAAAGAAGAAGAAAAAGATGATATTGATGATGATTACGACGACCATAAGGAGGGAAAAAAAGGAAAAGTACAGATAATTAGAATACATCTTTGCAGAAGGGCGCAAAAGTTGAACTTTATTTTGTTGTGTAGGACTAAAAATGACCTTTTAACCAACTTCTCTTGGACAAAAACAAAAGATCTAGATAAGCCCTAGTTAAGCTCTATGTAAGACCTAGCTAAGACTAAGACCTAGCTATGCCCTAGGTAAGACCTAGCTAAGTCCTAGGTAAGACTTAGCTAAACCCTATGCAAGGCCTAGCTAAGCCCTATGTAAGACCTAGCTAAACCCTAAGACCTAGCTAAGCCCTAACTAAAACTTAGTAACCCTTAACTAAGACCCAGCTAAGCTCTAACTAAGACCCAGCTAAGCTCTAACTAAGACCCAGCTAAGCTCTAACTAAGACCCAGCTAAGCCCTGACTAAGACCCAGCTAAGCTCTAACTAAGACCCAGCTAAGCTCTAACTAAGGCCTCGTTAAGCACTAACTCTAACGTAGCTAAGCGATAACTAAACCCTAACTAAGCCCTAGCTAAGCCATAACTAAGCTAACTAAACCCTAACTAAGCCCTAACTAATCCTTAACTAAGATCTAGATAAGCCCTAGGTAAGACCTAATTAAACCCTAAGACTTAACTAAGCCCTAGTTAAGCTTCAGAGAAGTGCCAGTGAGGGTTATTTTCACTGATGACCTCTGGCGGAACCCATGAAGGTCCGACGCTGAACCCTGGTGTTACACGGAACCCTGGTTGAGAACTTTGTAGACACGTCAAGGAAAATCTGGACACACACCCGCCAGCGTGCGTGTATGATATGACACAGCTACCATGTCCTATCTTTAACTTGAAATTAGCGGCTCGCGCATACAACTGGACGATATTTGGGTAGAGGGAGTGAGCACCACCAAGGAAAAGGGTGGATAGACGGGGTGAAAGACACACCGAGGAAGCACAACATGACAGCCACCCACGCCTTTCACCTTCCTCTAGACCGATGTCTCAAACTCTCTGTCATGCTAATGGAAGAAGCAGAAGAAGAAGAAGAAGAAGAAGAACTTGGAAATAAAACGTCACGGGAAGCTACAAACTCATTTTCTTGTGAGAGGTTCCAGAAACTCGAGTAAACCTACAACGATTTTCCATGGCAGTCTTCCGTTAACAAATCCATAACCAGTTTCGCACGAAAGATCAAAGCACTTAGAAGATAACCAGTCCAGAGATGTGACACAAGTGCCTTGAAACAGGTGTCTGTGGCTGCAAGATGGATCTCCACATTTCCTTCGCACTGCTAGCAGATATTCTTCGCGGCTGATGACTGAAGATGTGAAGTCTGGTGTCTGTGACATGGACAAATGGTCACTGTATCTATGCCTTGAGATCTGGGGTGAAGCTAAAAAGCAGGGAAGGGTGCTATGGTTTTTGTTGTTGTTGTTGTTGTTGTTGTTGTTTTAAGTAGACACAGCCGTCCTGCCTTGTTAACCAGGTTAGGTCCGTTACTTCGGGTACCAAGGGAGAGGTGGGACAGGGTCTTGTTCAGATATGTTCTCCCAACCCTGACCCAAGCATGCCAGCAGTGGCTCACTGAGAGCTAACCCAGATAGTGTCTTTGCTCCTTCTCATTTTTCTACTCAGGTCATATCGATCCAAGTTAAAACAACTGAAGAATCTGTGGAGGGGAACAGACAGAACTACAAAAATTAGGTTTTTAAGAGCATGCGTCTTTCCTATCGCAACATATGCCTGTGAGACCTGGACACTTAACAAATCAGCTGAGAAACACATAAATGCCTGTGAATGTAAATGCTACAGAAGAGTCCTTCAAATATCATGGACACAAAAAAGAACAAATATATACATACAACAAGAACTTAATATTGAAGAAGGCTGGCTAGTAAAGAGGATTAAAGAGAGAAAACTTCAATATTTTAGACACATTAAAAGTCATGATAATCTACAGAAGACCTCTTGGAAGGGTACATAATGGGAAAAATAGAGGAAGACCAAGGCGAAGATGGCAAAAGAACGCGAATGATGCATCAGCAGCAGGGCATCTAGCTTTCAATCGAGAGGCTTACAGAAGAGCTTTTATTTAGGTAAATTTTGAGGGACATGCTAATGAATGAAAGAATGAATGAATGTTTCTTTTGTTGATCAGCTTCATGTAGTCTGGGACGGTTCACACGTTTACCTTGTCATCTGAAAGATACAGCATCCTGGGACAGGCTGTTTTTAAAAGCGCCAGAAATGATGATCAAGACCCCGGGAAACGTTTTTTTCATGTACTTTTAATTTGAAATAAAATGATTGTGTGACTCGGTGCAAGAAATTATCTCCTAGATTATCTCTTATCTCGACTAATTAATCCGATGAAGTTGTAGAACAGTTCAGCAGTTTGTGACTGCTGTACCCATGACCTGACAGGAAGTTACAATCACGACGCGAGGACACTTCGAGTTTTGTTCCACTTTGACAAATATTTTCTTACTCGCCAGGTGGCGTTTTCTGGCAATCGTTAGTTTGGTTTTTTTTAATTATTGTTTTCTGTTTTTCTTCCTTTAACGAAAGTTCAAGTGAAAACTCTGTAGCAACATGTATTGTAGGAAAAAATATCTGCGTAGAACGTGCCGCCGTGCAGGATAGAGTTGGCGATCATGCTTGTCCACGCTCTCCTGTCCTTGGTGTTTCCGACCAATTTAAGTGCGTTCTTTGTTTTTTTTCTTACCAAGGTCTATAGAGGCATCAGGAGCAGGGCATCTTGCTTACAACCGAGAGGCTTACAGGAGAGCTGTTAGGGAGCCAAGGTTCCGCAAATGACTGACTGACTGACTGATAACTGAGCCAGTCCGCTGAGATATTTTCTCTCTTAGCCTACTCTCCTTCTTTTCACCTGAATTATTCAGTTATTACAAAGACTCTCAATTCTGTCTTCACATCTGTCAGTTTCATAACCATCTTCAAATATTTGAAAAGCCATTAATTGTCAAGCCAGCACCAGTTCACTGACAGATAAAGCTACCAGTGGAATTTTTTATAAGAAAACAAAACACAAAAGCTTAAGATTATTTATTCATATCCCCTTCAAGCTTCCGGCAAGTCATCAGAACGTTTTATCTGACCAGCTAGCTGTGAAGTCTGTCTTCTTCTAAATTTTCTCAGCAACTTATTTGAAAATGAACTCTTTTTTTTTTAACAGCTGCCAGCATCGATTGTCTGATTACAAACTGACATGTTAAAGTAATGTACTACTTTAACAGCTTTTTACTTTGTGCAGGCTAAAGTATCGAACTTGTCGTGGAAAGCGTTTATCTGGATAAAGTGCTTACCTCAGGAATATCAACTCAGCTCTTAAGAGCAAGGACGAGTCAGGGAGAGGGGAAGTTAATATTGGTAGAAGTGTATAGTGGATGAAAGTTAATACTGGTGGATGTGTATAGTGGATGAAAGTTAATACTGGTGAATTTTTATGGTGGATGAAAGTTAGTACTGGTGGAAGTTTATTGTGGATGAAAGTTAATACTGGTGGATGTTTATGGTGGAGGAAAATTAAAAGTTTAGAGTGAAGAAAAGTTAAAACTAGAAATTTGCTCTGTCTGTCATGTAGCATTTGTCTGGGAATATAAAAATCGTTGTTCTTTCACGGCTCAGAGACAATTAGGGAAGTGGCTTAGTTCCTGCATTTTCTGACTTCATTCCCTGCAGGCTTTCCTCTCACAACTACAGAAAGAGCCAGGTAACAGTTTCTGCAGCTGAGGTGACTGTGGAAGAGTTGAAACCACTAATCTTCGCTTGAGAGGCGGCTGCACA
Organism: Achatina immaculata; assembly: GCA_009760885.1. Taxonomy (NCBI): domain Eukaryota; kingdom Metazoa; phylum Mollusca; class Gastropoda; order Stylommatophora; family Achatinidae; genus Lissachatina; species Lissachatina immaculata. Next base: position 10,245,663 of record CM019712.1, on the reverse strand, counting down.
AGCAGCTACGCCACTCCTTGGGATTATAGATCCTTCAGCATGTCCCAGCCATCCTAATGCTCCCCTCAAGAATGCAAACTTGAACTCTCTGCAAGAATCTCGAGTCCGTTACTTCGTCCGGACTTTTTGCCGTGCTAGCGAATGTCAAACTTGTTATCTTTGTTTCCCCTCACTCGTCATAAATAATCTGTTTATGTTTCAGATTTAGGTAAGGGAGTTTCTAAACACGAGGGTCTGACAAATCGCAATCTTTGCCTTCAGCGTTCATTGTCTGTTGATGTATGCCTTTTCACCATAGCTGGCCACATTTAGCAGTTGTAATCTGAAAAACAATGTATAACGGCCTAGAGAAAGTAGACTACAATTTCTCAGCCCAGATTATCAAAGATAAAGATAACCCAAATTAAGTTTTATAATTCTCAATGCTAGTGCACCGGCACCAGTCTGAAACTCGGGGCACAATCTGTTGCCTTTTCTTGAATGACGTAATCTACTCTTAAGAGTTTAAGTCTTTAAATACGTCACAATGTGGAATTATGACCAAGCCGAAGTCTTGGCTTTTGTATGAGGTCTTCTTTTTTTCGGCTTATTGCTGCCACGTAGCTTTTGACCTCTTCTTAGTCTGAGAACAGGTATGGACCCTCTTCCCAATCTGAGAACAGCTGTGGACCCTCTTCTCTGTCTGAGAACAGCTGTGGACCTCTTCTCTGTCTGAGAACAGCTGTGGACTCTCTTCCCAGTATGAGAACAGCTGTGGACCTCTTCTTAGTCTGAGAACAGGTATGGACCTCTTCCCAGTCTGAGAACAGCTGTGGACCTCTTCTTAGTCTGAGAACAGCTGTGGACCTCTTCTTAGTCTGAGAACAGCGGTGTGGACCCTCTTCTCAGTCTGAGAACAGCTGTATACCTCTTCTTAGTCTGGGAACAGCTGTGGACCATCTTCTCAGTCTGAGGACAGCTGTGGACCCTCTTCTCGGTCTGAGAACAGCTGTGGACCTCTTCTCAGTCTGATAACAACTGTGGACTCTCTTCCCAGTATGAGAACAGCTGTGGACCTCTTCTTAGTCTGAGAACAACTGTGGACCTCTTCTTAGTCTGAGAACAGCTGTGGACCCTCTTCCCAGTCTGAGAACAGCTGTGGACCTCTTCTTAGTCTGAGAACAGCTGTGGACCTCTTCCCAGTCTCATAACAGCGGTGAATCCCATCTCCTGCATGAGAACAGCTGTGACCCCTCCCCTGCATGAGAATAGCTGTGACCCCTTTCCTGCCTGAGAATAGCTGTGATCCTTCCCTGTCTGAGAATAACTGCGACCCCTTCCCTGCCTTAGAATATCTCTGACCCCTTCCCTGCCTGAGAATAGCTGTGACCCCTCATTAAAATAAAGGAATATACAGACCCCAGATGATGCCAAGGCTGATTTTTTTTTCAGAATCGAGTCGAGTCATTTGCTGGTTTGTGGACCCCTGATATTCTTTTCTTCATTCCCTTGGCGGGGTCTGCGAAGCCCATGTTGAGACCCACTGCTGAAAAGAGCTAAGGTTTTTAGAATATTTTCTAGAAATGTGTTTTGGTGTCCTACTTCACTTACAAGTTTGAAATTGACGAGACCATTACTTGAAACTTGGCATCTTTTAATATTCAGGCAACAGGGGGGGGGGATGAGTGTTCCAACAATACAATGATAACTAGTGGGCTGGCATGAGTTCAGAGTTCATCTGAGCTTATTTCTAAATCGGTTCATATCAACTTATTTATAAATTGGTTCATCTCAGCTTATTTATAAATTGGTTCATCTCAGCTTATTTCTAAACTGGTTCATCTCAACTTGTTTCTAAATTGGTTCATCTCAACTTGTTTCTAAATTGGTTCATCTCAGCTTATTTATAAATTGGTTCATCTCAACTTATTTCTAAATTGGTTCATCTCAACTTATTTCTAAATTGGTTCATCTCAACTTATTTCTAAATTGGTTCATCTCAGCTTATTTCTAAATTGGTTCATCTCAACTTATTTCTAAATTGTTTCATCTCAACTTATTTCTAAATTGGCTCATCTCAGATTATCTCTAAATTGGTTCATCTAAGCTTATTTATAAACTGGTTCATCTCAGCTTTTTTCTAAACTGGTTCATCTCAGATTATTCTTTGACTGGTTCATATCCGCGTGTTCTTTGACTGGTTCATCTCATCTTATTGTTTGACTGGTTCATCTCAGATTATTCTTTGACTGGTTCATCTCCGCGTGTTCTTTGACTGGTTCATCTCATCTTATTGTTTGACTGGTTCATCTCAGATTATTCTTTGACTGGTTCATCTCAGATTATTCTTTGACTGGTTCATCTCAGATTATTCTTTGACTGGTTCATCTCAGATTATTCTTTGACTGGTTCATCTCAGATTATTCTTTGACTGGTTCATCTCAGATTATTCTTTGACTGGTTCATCTCAGCGTATTCTTTGACTGGTTCGAGCAGAGCTTCCATTTGTGAGATCTGGATAACATCTCGGGACAGACTAGTCGGAGACTAAATAGAGTATGAACCATTAGCATCCTAATAAGGACAGCAGAAGAAAGAGATAACGACACAGACGATGATCACATCATTTCTTATTTAAAGTTCTGTGAATATTTTTCTTGCTCATGTTTCTGTTCTGTCTCCTTGGAACTCCGAACAAGAACAAGAACAAGAACGAACGAACGAACGAAAGAACAAAAGAACAGACTTTATTTTCAAAGGATTAAGAATTGGGCACGCAGGCCTGTCTGACATTCTGCCCTTCATCATATAGCTTTCACTCAGTCACAGTCATTCAGCATTTGTTAATGAGCATAATAATCATGAAGACACATTAAATGATTATATAAATAAATAATAAACTTATCTCATGTCCATATACTCTACACTCTGATTTATGCAACAACATGAAGTAAACTTGCATTCTTACATCCATATCAATTTATAGAAAAGCAGTATTAAAAAAAAACAATTACAACAATCAAGCCGTACTTTAAACTACTTTAGATTGTGCTTAAGGGGGCATATAGTCCATATCAAACAGATGTTGACAAAGTTTGAAGTTATAAGAACGAATATTACTTTTTTTTTTACAAGTTTTACATGAATTGATAGGGCATTCCAAAGGTGGGCAGCTGAGTAAGAGAAGCTTTTTTTAAGCATGTCAAGCCTTGGTTTTGGGAGAATACAATTTCTTAACCGTTGACTGTGTTTTGAGTTGGATTTGAACAACGACCACAGATAGGGTGGAGCGATAGAATTTGATGAATTAACTTGGCCTTGTTGAAAAGAAATCTCTTCTTGAGGGGTAGAATATCAAAATGTTTGTCCTTATTTGTAATACGTGCTGCATGTTTGTCATCTATAAGCTTTACTGCTCGTTTTTGAAGTTAGTAAAGTCTTTTCATGTTTGACATGGAACAACCATCCCAGACTGTGGAAAAGTACGCCAAGTGTGTTTGTAGCTGTGATATGTAGTATAATCTTCTAGTGTCTATATATTCTTCTGGTGTCTATGTCAAGATAATGTTTAATTTTGGTAAATTGGTAAACATTTTGTGCAATGAGTTTGGTTAGATTGTCTACATGATGATTCCAGCTGAGGTGGTGGTCAATCATGAGACCTAGAGTTTTATGTTAGCTAACATTCTCTATCTATGAAGTTCCAGCGTGGAGCTGTAGTGTTGTTGTTGGTTAATTTGTTAATTTCTATCTTGTTGAAATGAGCATGGATTTTGTTTTGCTGGTGTTTATGAGCATTCTGTTGTTGTTGCTCCAGTTAATTAGACTGTTTATTTCAATTTGAAGAGCTGACTCAAGGTTAATACAGTCATTGTCACTAGTGTAAACTGTGCAGTCATCAGCGAAGAGGTCACAAGATGATTTTTTGAGATGAAGAGGAAGATCATTGATGTAGATGATAAACAGGAGAGGATCAAGAATAGATCCCTGTGGAGCACCATTATCAACCACAGAGGAACTTGACTTAATTTTTTGAGGCAAACCACCTGCTGTCTGAAGATGTTGTTTGTGGACACTGCGGTGAAGATGTTGTTTGTGGACACTGCGGTGAAGATGTTGAGACATGGCATTATGTGGAGGGCTACGGAGGATACTTTTTCAGTCCGTGGGTTAAGCTCAAAAAGCTGGGACAGGTTCAGTGCTTCTTTAGGAGAATCCACCACCTTTAGTAGTACAGCGACCTCTGTTCAGTTACCAAGACTGGAGACCTTTTTCTGCTGGGCAGGAAAGGAGAGGTGGGACAGGGTCTTGGTCAGCTATGTTTCACTAACTCAGAAATAGATCACTACCTGGGACAACGCTTCAACGTCCCAGAACAGAGAATACAATGTAGCAGTGCTAGGACCTTTTTTTAGGACCTGCCTAAGGAAGATCCTTCAGATTAGACGGCCAGATGACCCTCAGTAATGAGGAGATAATGGCAGAAAACTAACCAATCCACAGCGGAAGAAATGATAATGAAAAGACGCTGGAGATGGATAGGACGTATACTTCGTAAGCATACAACAGACATACCTAGACAAGCTCTCACCTGGAATCCCCAGCGAGAAAGGAAACAAGCAAGGCCTAGAAATGTGTGGTGTCAGTCCCGAAGCAGAGATCAAAAAGATGGACTACGCCTGGAGAAACAGCCTAGGACAGAAATAAATGGAGAGCTCCTGTTGATGGCCTATGCCCCAAATAGGGGGAAGGAAGGAAGGAAGGAAGGATCTGAAGACAAAGTAATGAAAATAGTCATAGAATGGCGGCGTCAGTTGCTGGGGGGACATACTCGAGGGTAGGCAACTAGAGCCAAGAGCGGGCTGATCAGAAGTTCAAAGTTCACGATCCTATATAATTAACCAATCACAAATAGAAACACGAGTTTCATATTGTTCGGAATCACAAATCAAAATATTTTGTTTTTATTTGTTTCACTCATAAAAACTTTTGTTCAATGAACTATTTTCTTGCACGTGAACTGAAATTGACTCATCTCCATTGATACTTTTTCGGCTCTAAAACAAACATGACTTTCTCTCTTCTTTTATATCTAAAAACTGCGCATTTACGTATTTTGTAGATATAAATAATACTTTATTATGTATACCGCTGAGCATGCATAAATTCTACAGTAAAAGTCGACTTTATAGTGTTCTGTTTATGACTTAATTCACGTCTTTTCTTAAATTTGATGAGCACGCACATTTATACGTGTCGCTGGTCTTCCAGATTTTGTTTGTCCCTTTTTTCCTGGCCTATCAGCCACCGTGTTTATTATTAACCTTAAAAGAAGAAAAAAACTTTCTAGAAGGTCGCGCGGAGACTTAAATAGTCGCAGTACCGACGAATCGGCGTTACTTTTGTATGGTTGTTCTGCTCGCTAGATCTTAACCAAAATGTTCATCATCGCCCTATGCGCCTTGCTGGCGTATGCGCAGGCCGGTAAGAAGAAGTTAAATTATTAATTCCCTTTTTTTTTGTTGTTGTCATTAACATCGTTTTAAATATTATTATTTTTACTTCCTAGTTTACTTTGAAAACATAAAAATGGCCGCTGCTGTTTATTTTGAAAACAAAATATTGGATGACGCAGTAATGGAAAAATTCTTCCCGGAGCAAATCTGTTGAAGACTGCTTCTCGGCAGGCTCCACGTGGTCAGTTCGTGGCGCTATTTCTCCAGGCACAGTAGCCTGTTATAGAAAGAACTACCTAGAGTTACTGTCATTGCAGAGACTCAACTCTTGTTTGTGATTCAGAATATACATAATAATTTTGTGATTGAGAATATACATAATAATTTTGTAATTGAGAATATACGTAATAATTAACACTTTAACCGCAAACACATTAGAGTTGGTAGTTCTTGTACATCTAACGTTAGTCAATGTACTTTGACATAGTCTAAGTAGGATTTTTTTTAAAAAACACATTTCTAACACAACTCACGTTTGTAAATTATAGATTAACTCCCTCCCTGTTTCTATGTGCCAAAACTTCTGATCAAAATTTATTTTGGCATAGAACTGAAAATAATTCAGGACAAAAGAGAGTTAAAATAACCGAACTGAGATTGAGACTTGAGACTTATGATTGCGGCCATGAAACTAAACTTAGAACAGTGAAAGAGTACTATCGCAGATACAATATAAGATTAATGTACATTACCAAAATAATTCAATAACATCGCGTAAACGAGATGTGAGAAGTACGAATGTGTATATCTGTAACAGCAGAAAAAAGGCAGAAAATAAAGTATGTAAAGTAGAAGAAAGAAATTTTCCTTCTATTTTATGTACTTTATTTTCTGCTTGTGATCATTTGGTCACAATTATCTTCGTGAGAAACAAGCAAAATAGAGTTTGTGAGAGAAGGAATTTGTAGTTTCTTGATTACACAGGATCGTGGTGTTAATTGATGTGAAACAGTGTGTAAACTGATGTTGAGTGACATGATGTTGAGTGAGCTGATGTTGAGTTAAATGATGTTGAGTGGCACCATGTTGAGTGAAATGATGCTGAGTGAGTTGATGTTGAATGAAATGACGTTGAGCAAGATTATGTTGAGTGGACTGATGTTGAGTGAGTTGATGTTGAGTGAAATGACGTTGAGCAAGATGATGTTGAGTGGACTGATGTTGAGTGACATGATGTTGAGTGAGTTGATGTTGAAAGAAATGACGTTGAGCAAGATGATGTTTACTGGACTGATGTTGAGTGAATTGATATTGAGTGAAATGATGTTAAGTAGCATCATGTTGTGTGAAATCACAAAAAAAGCTGATCAGAATCGAGTAATAAACTAAATGTTGTTTATCTCAGTCAGAAGATGTGACATGACATCAGAGACTCAACAACACAACAGTTTTCCTGAATGCTAAAACACGCGATCCGGATTAAACGAGCTCCACAAATGCTTTAATATTATGTCGTATTTTTTTTATCCTATTTGTAATTATTTGTTCCCTGCATCCTTTTGCTGTAGCCTCAAACAGCCTGTACCATCCTTTGGTTAGAACTATTTAAGAAGAAAGTAGGAACCGCTTGATTTTGTTAACTAGCACACATTTCTGGTGTTTCGTTTTACATCTTAATCATGCAAAAACACACGGGACAGAGAAGCAGGGAAAGAAGACAAAATATAAATTCATATCAATGCTATACAGCAAATGGAGCACACAGCTGTGGCTTGTAAGAGAATGAGTCCAGCTGTGCATGTGGTAAGGTACTGTGAATGTTCAAATGAAGACTTGTGAGGTGTGATAGGCTGGTAAGTAAAAAGGGGGTGGGGAAAGCGGAAAGGAGAGAGAAAGAGAGAGAGAGTGAGAGGAAGGGAGGGAGGGGTAAATTGATAATCAAGCCGAGAAAACGATGAATGGAATAGACGAATGTGTTTGGGGATAAGAGGGTTATACTTATTCAATGGATCAGAAAATGTCATCTTTACTGAACATTTTACTGTAGGTCCGATAAGATCTACAGTAAAACAGATAAAAATAAAGTTCCACAAACAAGGAAAATGTGTAATTTTTTAAGCATTCTACGGGAGGTAATTAATAAATAATTTATCAGTTAAGAAATAAACTCAGTTATGTCCCCTATTTTGCAGACATCAATGCAAATATTTCTTTTTTCAAAAAAAAAAAAAAAAAGAATTTGGCCAAGAACTAAGATGAGAAAACAGTTTGTTACAAGAAAATTTGTTTTATTCGTTCTCCAGCTAACAGGCTGTGCCATGGAAACATCGTCAACCTGAACCCAACAGGCCAAGCTAATGGAGGTTTGTTATGTCTTGTTTACTGTCAGTTACAACCGTTACTGGAACTAACTTCTTCAGTGTTATCATTTTCTTTCTTTCTGCCATAATGGATAATCATAGATGATAATAGATAATCATAGATGATAATAAATAATCATAGATAATCATAGATGATAATAGATATTCATAGATAATCAAAGATAATCATAAATAATCAATTATATCATATATGATAATAGATCATCATAGACAATAATAGATAATCATAGATGACAATACATAATCATTGATAATAAGAGATAATCACAGATAATGCTAGATAATCTTAGATGATCATAGATGTTGTGTTGTTGTTGGTGGTGGTGGTGGTGGTGGTGGTGATGATGCTGCTATGTCTCCATGGAGCTGCGAGTTTAATGTTTTCTGTGGCCAATTCGGTTAAGATTTTCAGGCACAGGATCGTGTTAAATGGTGACAAGGTCACGGTGACTATTTTCTTTTCAAGCCCTTGAGTAGAGGTATAACAGCAGAAAAAAAGTGCAACATTTCTCTAGCAGGCTTCGCCCACATGGCAGGCTCCGCCCACATGGGAACTGTAACTTTCCATGTCCAGGTTAACCAAACTAGGCTTCTTGCTGCAGACATATTAACAGAGACAGAGGACCTGCTAAGATTCACCAGAACTGTCTTAACATACAGCCAGCTTTGAGTCACTGATGGTGCAGTGCCTAGTGCACTCCTCCGCCAATCATAAAACTCCCTGGTTCGATTTCGCATTAGGGCGGAATGTTTTTTTCGGACCGACTGGCACCAGGGTCAAACCGGCCTCACAAAATGGGTACCTGGGGTTTTCCTAGAAAAACAAGGTCAACCCAGCTTCACACAATTGGTACCAGAGGTTTTCCTAGAAAAACAAGGTCAACCCAGTCTCACAAAATGGGCACTTGAGGTTTCCTTAATAAAAAAAAAAACAAGGTCAAACCAGCCTAACAAAAGAGGTACCCGATGTTTCCCTCGAAGAACAAATACAGTAAGGACAGGGGCTGGCATCTCTACCTCAAATGCTGTAGCAGCCTACACGTGTGAAGCCACTAACACTTCATACCCTCACTCAGTCAGTCATTCAGTGACTCAGTCAGTCAGTCACTCAGTCAGTCATTTGCACGTCCGTTGCGGAACTTTGCCTCCCTAACAGCTCTCCTGTAGGCCTCTCGGTTATGAGCAAGATGTTTTGCTCCTAATGCATCCATTTGCAGATTATCAACGATGTCTTGCAGCCATCTTCGCCTTGGTCTTCCTCTCTTTCTTTCTCCCATTATCTATCCTTCCAAGACGGTCTTCTCTAGATTATCATGACGTTTAATATGTCCAAAATATTTAAGTTTTCTCTTTTTAATCTTCTTTACTAGCCAGCCTTCATCAATATTAAGTTCTTGTAGTTTGGATATATTTGTTCTTTTTTTTTTGTGTCCATGATATTTGAAGGGCCCTTCACACCACATTACGTCATGACAGTGCTACGGGACATAGATTAGATAAGAGTCGCTGACAACTTCATTAGATAACGCCTTCATTTTTGATTCTCATTATTATCAATAATTCGACGCGTTCATTAGAGTAACTCATAAATCATCTTCTCACTAATGTTTTCCGAAAAAGCTGTAGCGAAGGTTTATGGAGGTGTATGGTTCAGTTTTGCAAAAAGGATAGAAAGAGTAGGAAACTTCACAGAAACAAGAATGACAGAAAGTAAGATAAGCACACACAAATGAAGAACATACAACAGTCCAATATTTCGGCAAAAGCCTTTTTCAAGAACCTCATACAGCAACAACACAAAGGAAACTGCTATTGATATGTGCTCCGCTAGTAACCCCTAGGTTT
>CM019712.1:10011002-10233502 GCA_009760885.1 Achatina immaculata | reverse complement strand
GTAAAACAATCATGGAAGAAACAAATACATTACAAGAATGTAAGACAATCATGGAAGAAACAAATACATTACAAGAATGTAAGACAATCATGGAAGAAACAAATACATTACAAGAATGTAAGATAAATATTAAAGAAACAAACACAACACAAGAATGTAAAACAAAAATTAAAGAAACAAACACATTACAAGAATGTAAGACAAAAATTAAAGAAATAAACACATTACAAGAATGTAAGACAAAAATTAAAGAAATAAACACATTACAAGAATGTAAGACAAAAATTAAAGAAATAAACACATTACAAGAATGTAAGACAAAAATTAAAGAAATAAACACATTACAAGAATGTAAGACAAAAATTAAAGAAATAAACACATTACAAGAATGTAAGACAAAAATTAAAGAAATAAACACATTACAAAAATGTAAGACAAAAATTAAAGAAATAAACACATTACAAGAATGTAAGACAAAAATTAAAGAAATAAACACATTACAAGAATGTAAGACAAAAATTAAAGAAATAAACACATTACAAAAATGTAAGACAAAAATTAAAGAAATAAACACATTACAAAAATGTAAGACAAAAATTAAAGAAATAAACACATTACAAGAATGTAAGACAAACATTAAAGAAATAAACACATTACAAGAATGTAAGACAAACATTAAAGAAACAAACACATAAATTGTGAAGGAAGTTAAATAAACAGTTAATGACAGTAACTGGGAAAAAAAGACTGGCAGAGATGTTGTGTCACATCGAGAGACGTGATTGCCAAACTTTTTATCAGTCCTCCTGTCCTCTTGTCTCTTAATCCACATCCATAACCCCCTCTCTCTCCCCCTCTCTCTCACTCTCTCTCACTCTCTCCCTCTCTCTCTCACTCTGTCCCTCTCCCTCTCTCTCTCCCTCTCTCTCACTCTCTCCCTCTCTCTCTCTTTCGGTTCTGTTGCTTCCTGCCACTCCCTTTCCCCTCATCGACTCCCTGAACCTTCCTCAGCGGGTCTGGAATGCGCCAGTATGAGGACCCCTGGTCTACAGATTCAGTTACCCAAATACCCGGAGAATGCTACATACTGGCGAGGTCCTATCCAGGATACCCGGAGAATGCTACATACTGGCGAGGTCCTATCCGGGATACCCGGAGAATGCTACATACTGGCGAGGTTCTGTCCGGGGGAAAGATTCCAGAACATGCGTTGATAAGAAATCTCTGATGAGATAAAGAGAGACGAGAGAGTATAGTTTGGTGATACTTCCAGGACACACAAAGTCTTACTGGACTTATAAAGTGAACTATAAACCAATTCAGAACTGCTGTAATCGCTCTGTGTGTGAGGGCCGCCAATGCGTGATCAGACGTCCCTTAGAATTATGGAGAAAGAAAGAATTATAATCATGTTTAACGAACTATCTGAAGAAGATGACAACTGAATCTATTTATCCGTTGCCCTGCCGACTGGCGTTGGTGGTCATGCTCTTCCACAGCTCCCAGCTCCGAATGCCGATTATAAGCTGTACTGGAGTTCTCTGTCCGTGCCCTCTTGTTAGTCCGCCCGCATTCTCTCTCCAACTCTCTCTCTCTCTCTCTCTCCCTCTCGGATATCCTCGATCTCTCTTGTCTTCTATCTTCTCCGTCGACACAGTGTAATCTAGTTTGCCTCGCCGTAGAACGTGTCCTAAGAAGCTGGATTGTCTTCGTCTGACTTTTGTTATTGTTTGTCTCGTTTCTCCAGCCTCTCTCAGAACTCCCATCGTTTGATGTCTTTGCTGTCCGTGGTATTCTCAGCATTCTTCTAAGGAACCACTTTTCAGTGGCTTCCAGTACTTCATTAGTGACTGACCATGCTACACATCGGTAAGATCAAATTGGCTCGATGTAGCAATGGAGAACTCCAGGAACTGAATACGTTTACAAATAAACAAGCAATCTGTAATACATAAACACCCAATTTATAATACATAAACAAGCAATTTATACTACATAAATAAGCAATTTATAATACATACACAAACAGTTTCAGTAGGAAACTTTACAACTTGATAAAAGAAGAACAGATATTTGAAAGAATGAACAAACAATGTGGAAATTTGTGCACAATTTGCAGAAAAAAAATTAATTCCTTCATTCGTGAGCATGTCTATTGAGGAACTTTGCCTCCCTAACAGCTCGCCTGTAGGCCTCTCAGTTGTAAGCAAGATGCCCTGCTGCTGATGCATCCATTCTCAAATCATCAACGATGTCTTGCAGTCACCTTCGCCTTTGTCTTCCTCTCTTTCTTGTTCCCATTATGTACCCTTCCAAGACGGTCTTCTCTAAACTCTCATAACGTGTCTTTCATATCCGAAAGACTTTCAGAAAAAAAAAAAACACTTGAACTACTTATTTTAATAACCAGTTGTGCTAATTCTGGCATTTCCAGGTGTCCAGTCAGCCCTCCTTGCAGGCATAGCCAGCAGAGAGTCCAGGGGTGGATCCTTACTTGAAGCAACTGGTGGCTACGGTGATAACGGAAATGCCTGGGGTATAATGCAGGTAAGACTGGCATCACAACAAACCCGTTCATTGTTACTAACGGTGATGCTGAACAGTAAGAGTGATAGATTTGTGGCGTGACTGCCTGGGTTGGTGCACAGGAGCTGGCCAAGACCCTTACTAATGCTCGCATGAACAAATAGAAATGCTTTTTTAGTCTGACTAGCTAAATATGGCTCTCCGTTTCCCCTTGCGTGGTTAGAATTGAGAATTTGCCTTAAAGCGTCCATTCCAGGTCTTCTGTTTAAGAAAGATGTCACCCACTTCTCAATCGACACCGCCCATTTGCATCAACATCATCACATTGTTAGCTGCCAGTGAGAAATACGAATGTGATTTTGAAAAAAAAAAAAAAGAAAGAACACATGGAAATAGAAGAATTAGAAAACAATATTTCTAATGTTAAGTTTTGTGAAACTCAGCAAAATTAAATTTTGGGGTTAGAACTACGCCACAAAAAAAAGCGATGACCTCAGACCCTGCATGTCTGTGTTTAAGAAGTCTTAAATGAAGGTCAATGCCATCAGATCAGACACGGCCAAGAAGCAATCTCACTCCATCTGCGTGCTTTCTGGACTCTGCCAAAACCACCAGGCTAAGTTATGTAGGGCAACTGCCATATTTGGGGACTGTCATGGAAGCCTCTTTGTGAAGCATCGTTCCAGTTGTTTTGTGTACTCTAAGGGACATAACGATGATCGTTACTGTAAAAGGATAACAAACAAAACACTACATTACTTCGTCTTTCTTTAATATTGTCACACCTTTCTATCAAAGAGAATGAAAAACTGTACCTGGTTTTCTTTTGTTAGGGAAAATAGGCAACGAGAAAAGGCGAGGGCAGGTGATGTCTGAGTGCTGAACTATTGAAAAGCAAATTCTGTAACAAATGACAGTCCCAGGGCACTTAGTTACATGTTAACGTTTTAGAAACATGTTTTAGAAAAGAGTATATCAGGTGACATCGTTATTATCATTGTTCGTCACAGATATGAATATGACTGCAAATGATACTGTATTCGTACAAACGATGGTCAAGACCCTGTTTTACCGGAGGCTGTTGCAGAGCTGAAGTCTGATCTCTGGGGACCGGGATTTATGTCCACAAGAATGCCCTTCAATCCTGAGTAGCTCTCTTTTACGTTCGTGCCAAGAACTGAAAGAAAATCTCTTGGCCCCAATACTAATACATTTATGATGTTTGAGATGCGGCGTCTGCACTGCATCACCAACAGGCTTGGGGCGTTCAGGTTCGAAATATGTTAACCTCAACACCAACATCTAAGTAGCCATCATCTGCCAGATCGTTTCTTTTATTATCGGAACAGAAAATATGTGGTTTATTTTTTTCCCTGCAGTGTGACCTCAGGTACTCAGGCCTGAACTGTAAAGCGTGTCCTTGGGACTCTTGCTGTCACATTGAAATGTTGACCAGCCAGATTCTCATCCCCTACATCAACCAGGTAACATGTTTGATTGACATATCTATTAAAGTACAATTCTGAAAGATACTGGCCATCGTATTTCTCCATTCTTCTTGATCTTTTGTATGTTTAATAAGATTGATTATATTTCTCTGGCTAGGTTATTTGGTCTTGTAAGTTCAGACATGTATCCACCTTCGTTTTATTTTTTTCATATCAGTTTTCTAGTAAGTGTCAAGTTCTCTAAATTCTGCCTTCTTATAACACGTCGAGTGATTATCAGTTCTCTAACTTCTGCCTTCTCATGACATGTCTAGTGATTATCAGTTCTCTAACTTCCGCGTTCTCATGACATGTCTAGTGATTATCAGTTCTCTAACTTCTGCCTTCTCATGACATGTCTAGTGATTATCAGTTCTCTAACTTCTATCTTCTCATGAGATGTCTAGTGATTATTAGTTCTCTAACTTCTGTCTTCTCATGTGATGTCCAGTGATTGTTAGGTTCTCTAACTTCTGTCTTCTCATGAGATGTCCAGTGATTGTTAGGTTCTCTAACTTCTGTCTTCTCATGAGATGTCCAGAGATTGTTAGGTTCTCTAACTTCTGTCTTCTCATGAGATGTCCAGAGATTTTCAGGTTCTCTAACTTCTGTCTTCTCATGAGATGTCCAGTGATTGTTAGGTTCTCTAACTTCTGTCTTCTCATGGGATGTCCAGAGATTGTTAGGTTCTCTAACTTCTGTCTTCTCATGAGAAGTCCAGAGATTGTCATGTTCTCTAACTTCTGTCTTCTCATGGGATGTCCAGAGATTGTTAGGTTCTCTAACTTCTGTCTTCTCATGAGATGTCCAGTGATTGTCATGTTCTCTCTAACTTCTGTCTTCTCATGGCATATCCAGTGATTGTAAGGTTCTCTAACTTCTGTCTTCTCATGACATTCCAGTGACTGTCATGTTCTCTAACTTCTGTCTTCTCATACATGTCATGACTTCCTCCTGTCTCTAACGTCTGCGTGTTTGTTTACATTTTCTCTTTGTTCGCCTATCACAAGTCAGGTATATCGCGCATGCGCACTTCCTGGGTATAAGTGACGAAATTCTTTGATAAAATTCCCAGAAATCTCGCTCATCTTTTGTCTCTTCAGTAACAACAACAGAGCGATCGGCGGTTGTGGTTTCGTTGCTTTAAAACCCTTTAACTAGGACACAAAGACGGCTGTGCTGTTGGTAAAATCCATTAACACAGAACAGGTCAAGACCCTGTTTGATAATTTCCATAAAAGGATGTCCTAATTCAGCATCGCTAAGGGTGTGGGGCTTGGCCTGATGCTTGCCTCTACTTCCGAGGCCCAATGTGCTTATTTAAGTCAGTGTAAGGCACTCCCTATCCGATACCATGCCCATGCTTCGTGATATATGCTTATTTTCCTGTAGAGAACATAGCGCCAAAGGATTTCAAAGAACTTGCGGTAGTAGTAGTAGTAGTAGTAGTAGTAGTAGTAGTAGTAGTAGAAGTAGTAGTAGTAGTAGTAGTAGTAGTAGTAGTAGTGATGGCGGTGGTGATAGTAACAGTAGCAGCAGTAGTATTAGCAGTAGTTGTAGAAGCAGCAGTAGAATTAGTAGTAGTAGTAGTAGTAGTAGTAGTAGTAGTAGTAGTAGTAGTAGTAGTAGTTGTGGTGGTGGTAGTAGTAGTAGAAATAGTAGTAGTTGCAGTAGTAGTAGCAGAAGTAGTAGTAGTAGTAGAAGTAGTAGTAGTAGTAGAAGTAGAAGCAGTAGCACTATTAGTAGTAGTTGTGGTAGTAGTAGTAGTAGAAGTAGTAGTAGTAGTAGTAGTAGTAGTAGTAGTAGTAGTAGTAGTAGTAGTAGCAGTAGTGGTAGTTACTAATACAGTTTTTTGTATGTTACTCGATGTAGGTCAAGGCCAAACATCCAAGCTGGAGTCAGGATCAAGCTCTTCAGGGTATCTATCTATCTATCTATCTATCTATCTATCTCTATCTATCTATCTATCTATCTATTTGTCTGTCTGTCTGTCTAGTAGATCTATCTATATATTGATAAATAGTTTGTCTGTCTGTATGAGGGTAGCAGGGTTCAAGTTAGAAATGGGGTAAACACTTTTCCACGGAAATGAATTAATTAATTTGTGATCAGCCTTTGGTCTCTCATCGTAGCCGTAGTGAAATCAAAAACGTCATACACACAGTCATACGCAGTCAAGTCATACACACAGTCAAGTCATACGCACAGTCAAGTCATGCGCATAGTCAAGTTATACACATAGTCAAGTCATACACACAGTCAAGTCATACACATAGTCAAGTCATACACATAGTCAAGTCATACACACAGTCAAGTCATACACACAGTCAAGTCATACACACAGTCAAGTCATACGCACAGTCAAGTCATACACACAGTCAAGTCATACACACAGTCAAGTCATACACACAGTCAAGTCATACACATAGTCAAGTCATACACACAGTCAAGTCATACACACAGTCAAGTCATACACATAGTCAAGTCATACACATAGTCAAGTCATACACACAGTCAAGTCATACACACAGTCAAGTCATACACACAGTCAAGTCATACACACAGTCAAGTCATACACATAGTCAAGTCATACACACAGTCAAGTCATACACATAGTCAAGTCATACACATAGTCAAGTCATACACACAGTCAAGTCATACACACAGTCAAGTCATACACATAGTCAAGTCATACACACAGTCAAGTCATACACACTGTCAGTTCAACGGAAAGCTTTGCTATGAGTGAGTACTGCTTACTGCTAAAAGAAAACCGACAAAGCTCTGAAAAACGTAGCCTGGAGTTTTTTGTGACCAATAATATTTGTGAACCTTGCTTTTGTTCGTTGCTGGAACTTCTCTTTTAGAGAGACGGTTTATAAGCAGGCAGGTATCAACTGCTGTGGGTTATCTGCCGAGCATCATCATCCTGAGTAGCTCCTCTCGTAGCTGGCTCTACCAATATTGAATCTCTCAATCGGCCACAGCAACAGCAAGAAACGTTTGTGCTGCCAGGTCAAGTTTCCTTGTGCTTACGTTTTCTAACCTCCAGCTTGATCCTCGTTTTCTCCTCGGGTCATGGCTGTACCCTAACACTTTGTGCTTCTCTCCGGCTAACCTGCTCTTCCCAGACCACGTGGCTGATTACGTCTGGCATTGATGAATTATTTATATCTCAGTTTATGTCTACCACGTGACCTCCTTCCCGCCAGAAGTTCGTCACACAGAATCAGCGTGGTAATACTGCTAGTGCAACACTGTGTATTTTTTTTCCTTACGGAAAGATGGGGTAAGACAGGTTTAAAGAGTGGGGGAAGGGTTATTTTTTGACTCTGTGTATTCATGCACGCGCAAATATATGCGACTGATATTAAATCCACAGGTGGCGTGGCTGCCTACAACGCCGGCGTGAGCACCATCAACTCCTGGCCCCCAGATGGCAGCACTACCGGACGTGACTACAGCAATGACGTCATCGCCAGAGCCAAATACCTCCATTCGCATGGCTGGAACTGATTACCAAGTATACATCCGCTGCGCCGATTGGTCAGATATCTAAGGTCATCCGCTATGACTGGTCGGTTTAGTACGATAAGGGAATGCCCCGCCCCCAAGTCCCAAGAAATGGTTGTGATTGGTTCAACTTTATAATAAAATTTAAACAAATTATGACAAGCGTTGCAAGTTGTATATTTGTGTGAGTGTGTGTGTAAATGTGTGTTAGAATGTATCAGGTAATGCTATTCGTAAGGCTAGCAAACTATACTTGTTTTTGTTCTTTACGCAGAGGTTGTGGTGAAAGGCTTTTTGTCAATGGATCCTGTTTTGTTTTATCTCGTCGACAGAGCTTGTTGGAGTTAAAAGTCGCATATCGAGAAACAACAGTAATAAGAAGAACCCCGAAAGAGAATGTAACATTTATATAAATAACACCAAACCCAAGCAGGAAATGTAACATTTATATAAATAACACCAAACCCAAGCAGGAAATGTAACATTTATATAAATAACACCAAACCCAAGCAGGAAATGTAACATTTATATAAATAACACCAAACCCAGGCAGGAAATGTAACATTTATATAAATAACACTAAACCCAGGCAGGAAATGTAACATTTATATAAATAACACTAAACCCAAGCAGGAAATGTAACATTTATATAAATAACACCAAACCCAAGCAGGAAATGTAACATTTATATAAATAACACCAAACCCAAGCAGGAAATGTAACATTTATATAAATAACACCAAACCCAAGCAGGAAATGTAACATTTATATAAATAACACCAAACCCAGGCAGGAAATGTAACATTTATATAAATAACACCAAACCCAAGCAGGAAATGTAACATTTATATAAATAACACCAAACCTAACCAGGTTACTGAATTCAAATATCTAGGAAGCATATGTACACTGGATGAAAAAAAAATAGAGAAACTGAATGTAGAATTCATAAAGCAAACAATGTTACCCATCAACTTGCACCAATCATAAAACATTCAAAAAATCTTCATAGATACCAAAACACAACTCTTTTAAACAATATTTATCCCGATTCTGTGCTGTCAGTGCCAGACATGGACACTCATTAGATACCATTACAGAAACAACATGTAAGTGAAAATCCTGGAGAAACATGGCAAACAAGACAAGAAGAGATCGAGTGAGAAATGAAATAATTTGGGAAGTGGTTGAAACAGCACCTGTCAGAGAGTTAAGTGGTTCGGGCATTTGATAGGCATGAGTCCAGAACAACCAGTGGCACATGCTCCTACAGCTCGAAAACATCTAGATGTAGGTCGTGAGGACGACCAAGGAGGAAGTGGATAGACGGAGTGAAAGACAAACTGAGGAAACATAACGTGACAGGCCTCTCTCCTTCCTCTAGACCGATGTCTGAAACTCTCTGCCACGCTAATGGCATAAACAGACAGACAAAAAAGAAGAAGAAGAAGAAGAATATCAAACAGAACGCTCGCAAGGTCATCTTCATCTTTAAACATCTCACACATAAATAATCAATTTTCATCTCTAACCATCTCACACATAAATAATCAATTTTCATCTCTAAACATCTCACACATAAATAATCAATTTTCATCTCTAAACATCTCACACATAAATAATCAATTTTCATCTCTAAACATCTCACACATAAATAATCAATTTTCATCTCTAAACATCTCACACATAAATAATCAATTTTCATCTCTAAACATCTCACACATAAATAATCAATTTTCATCTCTAAACATCTCACACATAAATAATCAAAGCTACACATTCCCTACATCTTTTCCCCCCGAAATAGCCCCTTGTCTATTAATATCTTTCAATAGCGATTTAAAATGACTAACTATACCACCTGAACAGACTATCCGGCCAGCGATGGTGTATACAAGTAACGGTAGGGCATGTGTTTGACGACTTTTCGCCATCTATGCGCTGTTTTCTTGCTTTCTTGCTGCCATGATGCACTTATTCCGTACCCACGACCCAGGTTTCCGTGGCTTAGAACCGACTAAATGTTCACAGTCAACAAACCCTGCCTACCCGTAGTCTGATAAATGATAAAATATAATAAACCATGAGCCTACCCGTAATCTCATAAATGATAAAATATCATAAACTATTTCGTTGTTCTTGTTGTTGTTGTTGTTGTTGTTTTTCAGCGATGGAATCAGAAAATTAGAAACAGGCTGTTGTGTAAACTTTATGGTTCAAGGTAAAGACACAACAAGCAGACAGTAACAGCAGAAATAACTGTAGTTGTATGGTTTCTCTTCAGTAACACACACACACACACACACACACACACACAGACAGGCCACCGTAAAGTTTACCTTTTTCTGTTCGTCTTTCACGGGTGCCACAAGGTGTTTGTTGCATCTTCCCAAAGAAACGAATCTCTTGTGCTTCAAATTTGTGTCTCTCCTGTTTGTGTGTTGTCGCCAACTTCACATGTATAAAGTAATATTGGTTGTACCTAACACTGTAACATGCTTGATATCACACTGAAGGACTTTCTCCTGGTTAATAGCGATCACAATCTTAACCATTGTTCCATTCCATTCAAATATCTGGGGGGGGGGGGGGGCTTCGAGGTTTTTTTCAGTTTATCAAGAACGAGAACAGAGAATTGGACGCCCATTTCTGTGTTCTTCCTCTTCCCTCAACGTGTTGTTACTGCCTGACACGGGGCCGTGGAGGGCCAGGTTGAGCCCCCGAGTCAGGGCCCCCTGTCTAAATATGCCTCAAGGTAAGTAGGGAAACGAAGTACCACTGGGTGCCTTCAACAGCCCAAACGTCAGGGATACAACCCTTACACCCCCTCCCTTTAGGGCCTTGTCTGGGATCAGCATATATTACTTTCTGATAAGCACATACCGTCTTCAGAGGCCTGGTTCGGCGCTCGGTTTACTAATCCAGTGGTACTGAGTTCAAGTCCCAGCTGTGGTGATTTTTTTTTTCTGGCACACACCGAAAAAGACCCAGGGGTCCATCCAGTCTTAAAAATGGGTACCAGAGAAATCTGAGAAGGTAAATATGGCCAGGCCGTAATATCATTTCATATCACTTTCTTGTCCCGAAGGTCGTGGAAAATACGGGCCTACTACAATGTCCTCAATATGTCTTAATGGCATGGAAACGGGAATTTTACCTTTATATTTTTTATACCTTCTTCGGAACCGACTTCTAAGACGAAAAGAGAACTCTCCAAACAATTAATTCGTGAAAGCCACGGCTTCTTGCGCCTGGAGTTTTCGATTTGATATACTACGAGATCTGCACTTCTGTCACTATTGTTAACTGTAATCTGTATGTTAACTATCAACTTTATGTTAACTGTAATCAGTATGTTAACTATCAACTTTATGTTAACTGTAATCAGTATGCTAACTATCAACTTTATGTTAACTGTAATCAGTATGTTAACTATCAACTTTATGTTAACTGTAATCAGTATGTTAACTATCAACTTTATGTTAACTGTAATCAGTATGCTAACTATCAACTTTATGTTAACTGTAATCTGTATGCTAAATATAAACTTTATGTTAACTGTAATCTATAAATAACTGTAAAATTTTATGTAAACTGAAGACGTTATGTTTTTTTGTAAACTTTATGTAAAACTTAAACTTTATGCTACCTATTAACTCTATGCTGACTGTAAACTTCACATTAACCGTACCTTTATGTTAACTGTAAACCCGTATGTAATTCGTCAAGTTTATGTTAAATTGTAGACTTGAGACAAGAATGGCAGAAAGTAAGATGAAAAACGGACCACAAACCAATACTTTGGCAAAAGTTTTTTTTCAAGGATCACATTAAAAAAAACAGCAGAATCTGATACAAATACAACAAATAAAAGAACTAAAGTATCTTGGAAGTATGTTCACAGAAGAGGAGAAGCTTGATAAAGAAACAGATGTTAGAAAGCAATAGATAAAACCATGAAAAATACATGAAAAAATAAAGACTTAACATAAATCGTTGCTCTTGCAACAATGATACTAAAAAAGCTAAGTGTCTTTTTTCATGTATTTAATCTTTTTCTATTGTTTATTTTTATGTGTGTGATCCTCAAAACAGATATCCTGTCTTCACTGGCTAGCAAAATAGCACTTAAAATTAATAAGGACAAAACAAAAATAATGAAAATTCCCATCAATCAAAATGGAAAAATACACATAGAATGGACAGATATTGAAGAAGTCAATCAATTTGCATAACTTGGCAGCTACATAGACCAGGATGGTGACACCAGAAAGGAAGTTAGAATTAGAATTGCAAAAGCAGCACTGACCTTCAAGAATCTTGAGAACGTATGGCATTCAAAAGTTATAAGCACAAAAACCAAGTTAAGACTATTCAATTCAAATGTAATATCCACCCTCATTTATGCATGTGAAAGCTGGAAAACAACTAAAGAAAAGATAAGAAATTAGACTCTTTTGAAAACAAATGCCCAAGGAAAATACTCGGCATCAAGTGGAATGAATTCAAGAACAATGCAGAGATAAGACAGATGACTGAACAGCAACCAGTCTCATGGGTGATAAGAAAAAGGAGATGGACATATGTTGGTCACTTGATGAGAAGAAATGATCAGAGAATCCCAAAACAAGCTATCAAGTGGAACACAACAGGCCGAAGAAAAAGAGGCAGACAACGGGAAACTCTAAAGAGGACATTGTTAAGAGAGGCCAAATTAACAGGCATAAAATCCCTTGATGAGGTTGAAAGACTCGCCGAAGACAGGAAAAATTGGAGAACTACCTTGAGACCCCTGTGTGACGTTTAACGGCACGGAAGGGATATAAGATATAAGATAAGATCCTCAAAAAGGCTTTTGTCGAAATATTGGATTGCTGTATGTTCTTTATTTGTAGGTGCCCATCTTATTTCTGCTCACTTTCATCACTCTTTCTATCTTTCTATAAAACTGAACCATACACCTCCATCTTCATTACTAGAACCAGTTTTACAGTGGTCGTCCTTTCTCTTATCTCTCATAACAGAAATGTTAAATGTTATAACAGCCACGCTTGCTACTGTTTGCTGAAATAATTTCTGGTGAATTAGAATTCTTTTAATATCTATTTTTTTCCTCCATGAGCTGAGGCGACGAAGACACGTCCGATTAAGCAATCAGGGAACCATAGCTGATCAAGACCCTGTCCCACCTCTCTGTTGGTACCCCCCCCCTCTTCAGTACCAGACATGGCTTGGTTAGTAGGGCAGGGATTGCTGTAGTTCTCAGTGGTGGTGGAGTCCGCTAAAGAAGTACTGCACACACCTTGAATTTTACCTGCACTCTGGTACTGAAAAAAATAGCCGCCATAACCAGTGCCGTCTTAATGCACGGGCTCACCTGGGCACTGACCAGGGGCCCCAGGTGAATTAGGCCCAATAAGACCGTGCAAATCTATGTATATGTCGTTTGTACTGTGAATGCCCAGGGGTCCTCGATGCTGTATAAGATGGCCCTGGCATTAAACCCCCTCCCACACAGATACGATGTCACGCCTCAATATCTTCACAGCATCGGCTACAGTGAACACTAACTCGAGGTTCCAGAGAGATAGCAGACAAGACAAGGCAAGACAAGACAAAATAAAGCAAGGTACGACAAGACAAAACAAAGCAAGACAAGACAAGGTAAGACAAGACAAGGCAAGACATAATAAGATAAGGCAAAGCCAGACAAGACAAGGCAAGACAAGACAATACAAGGTAAGAAAAGACAAGGCAAGACAAGGCACGAAAAGACAAGACAAAGCAAGACAAGACAAAGCGAGACAAGACAAGGCAAGGCAAGATATGGCAATACAAGACAAGACACTTTCATGTGTTGCAAGTCACGCGCCATCATTAATTTAAGGTCACACAAAGTGGGGCATTGTTTAACTTTCACAAATGTGTGACCTGATTTTATTGAGGATATCAATAATAATAATAATAATAATAATCAAGCCGTCATGTCAGTGTCACGATAAAAACCCACAGTTCAGCCAGTAAGAACAGTAAGCATCTTTTTCATGTGTAGTTCTATTTATAACAAAACAAACGTCATGAAAGGTCACATTTCTGTTGCACGTTTTCTGATAAGGAAACTTAACAGTTCGTGCTTGTAAATGTCTGCTTTCTAGAAGATTCTGGCAGTCACGTGCATGCTCTGTCATGATACCTCACAGAGACACCTAGGGGATATTGCGTTAGTGGTCGCATTTTTGTTGACCAATCAGCACAGTAGAAGGTCACGTGGTTAGCATCACGCCTCTGGGACACTACCTAACCTAGTAAGCAAGATACCAGGCACACACGTTTTATTTTTCTGAATCACCTGTGCCTTATCGTATATGAAAATGATAAACATCTAGTGTATATAGTCTCTCTCTCCCCTCTCTCTCTCTCTCTCTCTCTCTCTCTCTTAAAAAGCATATACTCCTGAAAAGCATATACAAAAGTTAACTCTGCTCCACATGCAAGAAAACAATCTACTAAAAGATAGTCAGTCAGGTTTTAGACCAAATTACTCCTGTCACACAGCATTAACTAAAATGACAGAAAGCTAGCTGTCTAATATAAAATGATGACAAATTGTGTGGTGCTGTCTTTGTTGATTTTAAGAAAGCCTTCGATATGACTGATCATGAAATTCTTGCAAAAAAGCTGGAAGGCTATAGATTACACCCTGACCTAACAAAATGTATTACATCTTTTCTCAGGTAGAAAACAAGTAGTTTGCTTTAAAAACAAAATATCTGGCTCGGCTGTGGTTGATACTGATATTCCTAAAGGCTCCATTCTTGGTCCTCTTCTCTTTGCTACCTATATTAACGACTTACCACTACATTTAAAGCACTCTTCATGTGATCTTTTCGCTGACGACTGTACTGTTTACAATAGTGAATATGACATCAATAAACTACAGACAACGCTCCAAAATGATATAAACAGTTTGATTAAATGGAGTAATAAAAATGGTATGTTGATAAACACCAACAAAACAAAATCCATGCTCATCACTACAAGACAGAAACTGCAGAATGCAACAAAAACTTCACTACAGCTTTGTGCTGGGACTAAGGCAATAGAAAATGTTAATGAACATAAAACTCTATGACCCATCATTGATCAGCATTTAACTTGGAATTCTCACGTACATAACCTAACAAACTTGATTGCACAGAAAGTTTACCAATTAGCCAAAATTAAACACTTTATCGACAAAGACACAAGAAAGATATACTACATATCACACATACAAACACACTTAGATTACTGTTCCACAATCTGGGATGGATGCTCAGTCTCAAACACAAAAAGGCTCCACTCACTTCACAAGCGAGCATTAAATCTGATTTGTGACAAACACCCAGTACAGACTGTAGATCAACAAAAACAACTCAGAATTCTACCCCTCAAATACAGAATCATTTTTAACAAAGTTAAGTTTGTTCAGAGAATTCTGTCGTACAATGCTCCGCCTTACTTGTGGTCACTGTTTACGTATAACACTAGACATAGTCAGCGTTTAAAAAACTGTCTTCTTCCTAAACCCAGGATTGATCTGTACAAGAAAAGCCTTGCATACTCTGCAGTACAGCTCTGGAACACCCTCCCCTACCATTTAAAATCCATTGGTAATACAGTGTGAATTATTATTGGAGGAGAAAGAACCCGAACAGACAATGGAAGAAGTTTTATGGGCAATAAAGAATCTGAAAAATGGTAAATCACCAGGATGTGATGAGATAACAGTTGAACTTATTAAAGCAGGAGGAAAGGAGTGTGCAACAATCTATCATGCACTATGTAAAAAGATACGGCATTCAGGTATTTGGCCAAAAGAATGGAAAAGAACTATATTCATACCACTGCCAAAAAGGGTAACCTGAAATTATGCACAAACTACAGAACTGTTGCACTGATTAGTCATGCCAGTAAAATTCTATTAAAAATCATAATGGGTAGACTTCGAAAGAAAATAGAAGAAGAAGTCAATATGGTCCAAGCTGGTTTCAGGCAAGGAAGAGAATCAAGAGATCATATATTTAATATAAGATTAATAATAGAGAAATGCACAGAGTTTAATGTGAATCTATATTTAGCCTTTATAGACTACTTAAAGGCATTTGATTGTGTACAACACTAGAGACTTTGGGAAATAATGGAAAAAATGGGATTTCCAACACATTTTATACAATTAACGTCACTGCTGTATCTAGACCAACAAGCAGCAGTAAGAATAAATGGTGAAACAACAACTTGGTTTGACATAAAACAAGGGGTCCGTCAGGGGTGCATATTGTCACCCTACTTATTTAACTTGTATACTGAAAATATAATGAGGAATGTTAGAGAAGATGTAGACAAAGAATATTACGATGCCATAACAATTGGAGGTTATGAAATACCAGAGATTAGATATGTTGATGACACAGTATTACTGTCCACAACACAAAAAGGAATAGAAAAACTAATTATGTCAGTCCGTAAGAACAGCGAAGAACAAAACATCTATCTTAATGTAAATAAAACTAAATTGATGACAACTGACAAAACAAACAAGGCAGCTGAAATAAGTAGAAATGAGCAAAAACTGGAAGAAGTGGAGAGTTTTGAATATCTTGGATCAATACTAACTAATAATGGAGATATAATGAGGGAAATTAAAAGGAGGACATCTATCGCTCTTCAGAAAGTAAAACAAATAAAGAATCTATGGAGAGGAGCAGACAGAACTACAAAAATAAGATTTTTAAGGCCATGCATCTTTCCCATCGCAATATATGCCTGTGAGACCTGGACACATAACAAAACAGCTGAGAAACACATAAATGCCTTTGAATGTAATTGCTACAAAAGAGTTCTTCAAATATCATGGCAACAATAAAGAACAAATATATCTATACTACAAGAACTTAATGTTGAAGAAGGCTGGCTAGTAAATAGGATTAAAGAGATAAAACTTAAATATTTTGGACACATTATACGTTATGATAATCTAGAGAAGACCGTCTTGGAAGGGTACATAATGGGAAAAAGAAAGAGAGGAAGACCAAGGCGAAGATGGCTGCAAGACATCGTTGATGATCTGCAAATGGATGCATCCGCAGCAGGCCATCATGCTCACAACTGAAAGGCCTACATGAGTGCTGTTAGGGAGGCAAAGTTCCGCAAATGACAAACAAATGAATGAATGAATGAATGAATGTCAATACTTCATCCTTTAACTCAAACCTGTTTCATTATTTACTTGATTGTAATTATATGCCTCCATGAAATAACCAGCACTCTCTCAACCCATGACTCGCCAACCATCAAGTACTAAAATGACATAGTTCGAAAATCTAACTTGTTAGATATTGTTAGAAATTATTTTAATGTTTGTTAAAAAAACATATATTAGAAGATCTGTATTTACAATGTATTTTTGTTTAAGTATATGTCTGCGTGTGTATGTGTGCGTGAGAGCTATTTTATTAGGTTAATTACTTCTTCTCTTTTACTTTGAATGTAATATTTAAATCTTACACTCTTTTGGTATGTTTTTCCTAATTTAATTTGTATATTTGTATCAAATCGAGTGTGTGGGAAGAATAAAAGATGGAGTGATGAAGGGCAGTATGTAAGACGGGCCTGCGTGCCCAATTCTTTACCCTTTAAAAATAAAGATTATTCATTCATTCATTCTCTCCGATCCTTAAGTGCCCATGGCACATAAGGCTTCCGCAAGAGTTTTCCGCAAATGCCTGTCTTTTGCCTTTTTTCCGCTCTTGCCTAGGTGAGTCATCTGTTGCTCAACATCCTCTCTGTTGTTCTTCTCCATGTCTCCTTTGGTCTACCCTTACTTCTGTTCCCCTGTGGTGTCCATCTTAGTGCTATTTTTGGTAGTGAGTTGTCAGTCACTCGGAGCACATGTCCCAACCTTCACGTACATATTATATAGTAGTATAAATTATGAAATCGAAAAGCACGAAACAAAACCATGTGACCAGAGTTATTTTATTCTTAATTTTAAGAAATATGTTTAAATGGATTATCATAGTTCAAGAATTTAGGAGGAAAATGAAAGCCAAACTAAATATAGGCAAAACTTTATAGACTGTTACGTCTGCACTTTGCAGAAATGATGAGAGATAAGAGAAATGATGAGAGATAAGAGAAATGATGAGAGATAAGATAAAAGATGAGAGATAAGAGAAATGACGACAGCGGTAAAACTGGCTCATGTAATAAAGGTAGGCGGAAGTTTAGTTTAAGATGAAGTGGAAGATCATTGATATAGATAGCAAAGAGCAACGGGCCTAGAATAGAACCTTGCGGAACACCAGTGTCAACTGTAGCAGAATTTGATAGAGAATTGTTGAAGAATACTACCTGTTGTCTGTCTGAAAGAAACGATGCGATTAATTTTATTAGGTCAGGGTGCAGTCTATAAGTCTTTATTTTTCTTACAAGAATATCGTGGTCAATCATATCAAATGCCTTTTTAAAGTCGACAAAGATGGCACCACATAGTCTGTCGTCATTTATGTTTACTAACCAGTTTTCTGTCATTTTGGTAAGAGCTGTGTGGCAGGAATGATTGGGTCTAAAGCCTGACTGACTGTCTATGAGTAAATTGTTCTCTTGCATGTGTCGTAGAGTTATTTTGTGTATGTGTTTTTCGAGTGGTTTTGATAGTGACGATAATATGGATATTGGTCTATAGTTGGTAAGATTGTTAGATGAGCCAGATTTAAAGCGAGGATACACCTTAGCAGTTTTAAAAGCCTCAGGGAAATAGCATTTTGCAATGCACTGGTTGTAAATATATGTTAGTGTATGTGAAATTACAGGTGCAGCATAACGTAAGATCTTATTACTAATATCATCAAGCCCAGCTGTATTGTTGTTTTTTAAGGTTAAGAGATAACTGTGAACTTCACTGACTGAGAGAGAGAGAGAGAGAGAGAGAAAGACTATCAACAAAGTGAAGTCCAGTTGATATGCACTTTAAGAATGAGTTCTCCTTTCGTTGTTTATGCCTTTTCTATTGAACTGTTGGAAATTCTACACATATTTTTACAAGAGTCAACTGGTGTAATCATACTGTAATTCTCGTCACGGACTACTGAAGTCATGGTACTTCTGCAAGACTTTTTTTGTGTGACAAGATTTAAAATCCAACACAAACAACTTAATAATGATACACTTGCATTCAGGACGGGCACAAAATGCGTTCAGATATATGTGCCCAAGAAGTCTTTGTTTAATTTTTTATCAACTTTTTGTATGTAATTAATTTGGTGTCTCTGCTACCAAACAGAATGACCGACAACTCACTACCAAAAATAGCACTAAGATGGACACCACAGGGGAACAGAAGTAAGGGTAGACCAAAAGAGACATGGAGAAGAACAACAGAGAGGATGTTGAGCAATAGAGGGCTCACCTGGGCAAGAGCGGGAAAAAAAGGCGAAGGACAGGCATTTGCGGAAAACTCTTGCGGAAGCTCCATGTGCCCTGGGCACTTAAGGTTCAGAGAGAGAGAGAGAGTGTGTGTGCGCGTGTATGTAAGTGTTACCAAACACATCCATACTACAAGAATTTAATATTGAAGAAGGCTGGCTAGTAAAAAAGATTAAACATAGAAAACTTAAATATTTTGGACACATTAAACGTCATCAGAACTTAGACAGTCTTGGAAGGGTACATAATGGGAAAAAGAAAGAGAGCAAGACCAAGTCGAAGATGGCTGCAAGACATCGTTGATAATCTGCAAATGGATGCATCAACAGCAGGGCATCTTGCTTACAACAGAGAGGCTACATGAGAGCTGTTAGGGAGGCAAAGTTCCCCAAGGGACATGCAAATGAATGACTGACTATGTTACCATGTTGTAACCGATAGTCAGTGTTCGTTCTCTTTTGTTATTGTTCATCCTCGGAACTAAGACCTTGTCCAGTTTATGATCAGTGACCCATAGCTGACATGCAAGAGTCATGGTTGACGAGCCACAGCTGACCAAGACCCTGTCCCAGCTCTCGGTTGATACCCCCAAATAACAGGCCTAGCCCGGCTAACGGGGCACGGATCACCAGAGTCCCCACGGAGTGGACTCTGCTAAAGAAGTACTGCGTATCCCCTGCAGAGACTTAAAAAAACCTTTCTGAAATAATCCGATTCCAGGCTGACACGATGCTGTACCTCAACATCTTCATCACATCTACTGCAAAGAACACCATGTGCTCAGTTTTAGGGATATGCAACAACAATGACAACAACAGCAATAATCTCTTCACTCATTTTTCGTTTCAACTATGCATAATCATATCGTGCAGCTGTAGAAAACTTCCTTCTAATGCGTAGAGCTTTGATCGCTGGGCAGTGCCACCTGCTCTCCAAATAACGCTGATGCACGAGTGGGTACTGGAGTTGGTTTCTTCCTGAAACTGACCATTTTCTTCCTGCAACACCAGGAACACGAGTTACAATACACAAGCTGTTAGTACACAAGTGGAAAAAGATTGAAGAATTAGTTGATGATCGCGTAAGAAAGAAAAAATACACAGTGTTGCACCAGCAGTATTCTCACGCTGATTCTGTGTGACGAATTTCTGGCGAGAAGGAGGTCACGTGGTAGACATAAACTGAGATATAAATAATTTATCAATGCCAGACGTAATCACCCACGTGGTCTGGGAAGAGCAGGTTAGCCAGAGAGAAGCACAAAGTGTTAGGGTACAGCCATGACCCCAGGAGAAAACGAGGATCAAGCTGGAGGTTAGAAAACGTAAGCACAAGGAAACTTGACCTCACAGCATAAACATTTCTTGCTGTTGCTTTGGCCGATTGATCAAATTCAACATTGAGTCAGCTACAAGAGGATCTACTCAGGATGATGATGCTGGAGGAAATAACCCACAGTAGTTGATATCTTACATCATTCCCGTGCCGTCAAACGTCACATGGTGATCGAATTGTAGTTCGCCAAGTTTTCCTGTTTTCGGCGAGTTTTTCAATCTCATCAATGGATGTTATTCCCACTAAACTGGCTTCTCTTAACAATGTCCTCTTTAGAGTTTCACGTGGTCGACCTCTTTTCTTCGGCCTGTTGTGTTCCACTTGATAGCTTGTTTGGGGATCCTCTGGTTGTTTCTTCTCGTCACAACGGCCTACATATGCCCATCCTCTTTTTCTGATCAAACATGAGATAGGTTGTTGTTTGCTCATCTGTCTTATCTCTGCATTGTTCTTGAATTCGTTCCACTTTATATACTTAGTATTTTCCTTAGGCATTTGTTTTCAAAATAGTCTAATTTGTTCTTTATTTCTTTAGTTGTTTTTCAGCTTTCACATGCATAAATGAGGGTGGATATTACATTTGAATTGAATAGTCTTAACTTGGTTTTTGTGCTTATAACTTTTGAATGCCATATGTTCTCAAGATTCTTGAAGGTCAATGCTGCTTTTGCAATTCTAACTTCCTTTCTGGTGTCACCATCCTGGTCTATGCAGCTTCCAATGTATGCAAATTGGCAAATTCTTCATCAACAGCTGCTCCTTCTTGATTAATGGGAAGTTTCATTATTTTCTGGGTTTTTTCCCCTCGTTAATTTCAAGTCCTAATTTACTAGCCAGTGAAGACATCCGTTGTATCTGTATCAGTACAGGGTATCTGTTGTATATGTATCCGTACAGGTTATCTGTTGTATCTGTATCCGTACAGGGTATCTGTTGTATCTGTATCAGTACATGGTATCTGTTGTATCTGTGTCAGTACAGGGTATCTGTTGATATCTGTATCAGTACAAGGTATCTGTTGTATCTGTATCAGTACAAGGTATCTACGGTATCTGTATCAGTACAGGGTATCTGTTGATATCTGCCTGCTTCAAAAGCGACTCTTTAAAAGAAAAAAAACGTGCCAATAACGAACAACACCAAAGTTCACAAATATGGATAGCTAACAACAAACAACATTTTACAACAACTATAAATCTTTATTTGTTTTGATATTTTTTAATATAGTCACGCTTAATCAAGATCCATATATATAAACGATACTCTGAACTCGACGTTTGTATAATCTGCTTCGAAGTTTCAGGTCACAAGAAAGCGCTTCAGTTCCAGCCTTGAGAGTACAGATATTTGGCCCTGGCGATGACGTCATTGCTGTAGTCGTTTCCGGTCGAACCAGTGTCAAGGCCAGACCAGGTCTGCACGTTTCTCACGCCAAAGTTGTACGCAGCCACGCCACCTGTGAGTTGGGAAGTTGGGCATTTAAGTTGAGATCAGGACAGATGTTGTGGAGGAAAATTTGGTTTATGAGAAGGCAGTCAACAAGTTCTATTGATTTTATCTTCTCTGTACTGAGAAGAAGAAGGAAGAGGAGGAGAAAAAGGATGATGAAGAGTAGGAGGAGAATAAAAGAAGAAGAAGAAAGGAGGAGGAGAGGAAGAAGGAGGAGGAGGAAAAAGAAATGGAGAAAGAGAAAGAGGAGGAAGAAGAATTAGAAGAAGGATGTATAAAAACGAAGGAAAGAAGAAGAAGAAGAAAAAGAAGAAGAAGAAGAAAACTGTAAGTGACACAAGAGTTAGGTGTAATATTTTCTTACCCTGCAAAGCTTGATCTTGGCTCCAGTCTGGATGATTGGCCTTTACCTACGAGACAAAGTTGTGAGTACTGTACATTTCATACACTCAGTGGACATACACTCACTAGACATATACTCACTAGACACACACCCACTAGACATACACTCACTGGACATACAGTTACACACTCACTAGACATACACTCACTAGACATACACTCACTAGATAAACACTCACTAGACACACACCCACTAGACATACACTCACTAGACATATACTCACTAGACACACACCCACTAGACATACACCCACTAGACATACACTCACTAGACATACACTCACTAGACACACACCCACTAGACATACACTCACTAGACATACACTCACTGGACATACACTCACTAGATATACACTCACTGGACATACACTTACAGGACACACACCCACTAGACATACACTCACTAGACATACACTCACTAGACATACACTCACTAGATAAACACTCACTAGACATATACTCACTAGACATATACTCACTAGACACACACCCACTAGATAAACACTTACTGGACATATACTCACTAGACATACACTCACTAGACATACACTCACTAGACACACACTCACCAGACATATACTCAACTGGACATACAATTTAAAATGCACTTTTGCATTTAACAAGAAATATACTTAATTATACATAAAATTATTCCAACACTTTAGCCTAGCCGACCAAAACACGAACATTTTAGCCTAGCCGACCAAAACGGCCACTGTATGAAAATAACAGTGAACAAATGAGGTATGCAAAAAAAAACAGCCATTTTGCACATGGATCCTACACCATTTGAAGATGAAAGTAGGGCCACCTCTATCTTAATGCGAATAAAACTAAATTGATGACAACTGACAAAACAAACAAGGCAGCTGAAATATATATCAATGAGGAAAAATTGGAAGAAGTGGTGAGTTTTGAATATATTGGATCACTGCTAACTAATAATGGAGATA
The DNA here is from genome assembly GCA_009760885.1 of Achatina immaculata. NCBI lineage: Eukaryota > Metazoa > Mollusca > Gastropoda > Stylommatophora > Achatinidae > Lissachatina > Lissachatina immaculata. Next base: position 10,210,371 of record CM019712.1, on the reverse strand, counting down.
CAATGAGAGAAATTAAAAGGAGTACATCTATCACTCTTCAGAAAGTAAAACAATTAAAGAATCTGTGGAGAGGAATAGACAGAACCACAAAAATAAGATTTTTAAGGACATGCATCTTTCCCATTGCAACATATGCCTGTGAGACCTGGACACTTAGCAAAACAGCTGAAAAACACATAAATGCCTTTGAATGTAAATGCTATAGAAAAGTTCTTCAAATATCATGGACACAAAAAAAGAACAAATAGATCCATACTACAAGAACTTTATATTGATGAAGGCTGGTTAGTAAAGAGGATTAAGCAGAGAAAACTTAAATATTCTGGACACATTAAACGTCATGAAAATCTAGAGAAGACCATCTTGGAAGGATACGTAATGGAAAAAAAAGAACGAGAGGAAGACCAAGCCGAAGATGGCTGCAAGACATCGTTGATGATCTGCAAATGGATGCATCAGCAGCAGGCCATCTTGCTCACGACCGAGAGGCCTACATGAGAGCTGTTAGGGAGGCAAACTTCCGCAAGGTACATGCAAATGACTGACTGACTGAATGAATGAATGAATGAATGAATGAATGAATGGCTAGCTGAATGACTGACTGAATGACTGACTGACTGAATGAATGACTAAGCCACATCAGAAGGCAAACGCTGATGAAATATGACTGCCGCTTGCATCCTGGTTTGTTACCGGGACATGGGAACCAGAGTTTGGCCAAGACCCTCTCCTTTGTGTTGCTCATAATCTGTTGTCTGTAGCGCCTCTGTAGCCTTGCTATAGGCGCACTGCTCGGCGAGGTCCCAACGGTGGGAGCTTGCTGAGAAGTTTCCTTTTTTTTTTTAGTCTACTCTGTTTCTTTAGCCAAACAACATTCCTCTCCTCCACTTGCTTTGGCTTCGACCTCATCACGACGTCAGATAATTAGATTTCACTTCGACAAGGAAGTTGAAGAAAACAAGATAATAGACACTCGACCGAGACAAGATTAAACCTTTCAGTACAGACATGGCTCCATGTAGTTAGATATTCAACAAAAATTCGTAATCTTTCAAAAAAAAAAAAAACCTGACCTTGTTCATTGTAATATTATAAAATAATGTCTCTCGTGATACCAGAAAATGTGATGTCATTGTGTCTTTCGTGACTGATGATATCAGAATGAAGGATGTCTTAGTGTTTTCTGTGACTGATGATATCAGAATATGTGATGTCTTTGTGTCTCATTTGACTGATGATATCAGAATATATGATATATTTGTGTCTCATTTGACTGATGATATCAGAATATATGATGTCTTAGTGTGTTTCGTGATCGATGATATCAGAATATATGATATCTTTGTGTCTCATTTGACTGATGATATCAGAATATATGATGTCCTAGTGTCTTATTTGATTAATACCATCAGAATCAAAATGCTATAGTATTGTACCTCACAAAAATATTAGGTTATATAAAACCTTTATGTCCTATCTAACCGATCACATCAGAATATATGACCCTGCAATGTCATATCTAACTGATCACATCAGAATATATGACCCTGCAATGTCATATCTAACTGATCACATCAGAATATATGACACTGCAATGTCCTATCTATCTGATCACATCAGAATATATGACCCTGCAATGTCCTATCTATCTGATCACATCAGAAGAATATATGACCCTGCAATGTCCTATCTATCTGATCACATCAGAATATATGACCCTGCAATGTCCTATCTGACTGATCACATCAGAATATATGACCCTGCAATGTCCTATCTGACTGATCACATCAGAATATATGACACTGCAATGTCCTATCTGACTGATCACATCAGAATATATGACACTGCAATGTCCTATCTGACTGATCACATCAGAATATATGACCCTGCAATGTCCTATCTGACTGACCACATCAGAATATATGACCCTGCAATGACCTATCTATCTGATCACATCAGAATATATGACCCTGCAATGACCTATCTATCTGATCACATCAGAAGAATATATGACCCTGTAATGTCCTACCTGATTAATGAATGGCACCAGAATATGGGCTGTCATCATCTCGATATGACAGCAGGAATCCCAGGCACAAGATTTGCAGTTAAGAGAAGAAGTATGCAGGTCACACTAGAGGGACAACAACATGATGCTGTTACACATTTTATACTTGTAAGATTTAAGGGAAAGATATGTGTGTTACGACAATATTTTTGTGTTAGTACTGGGTCAATATGGTTTACATATTGTGGAAATCCAACATTTGGTAGAGTCAGTCATGAGAGGACCTGCTCAAGATGATGATGACTGACAGACAACCCACAACAGTTGACGTCGGCCCGCTTCTAAACCGTCCTTTTATGGGAAAAAAGGGAAGGTGTCTTCTTGGAGCTTAGCAAATTACCCGGTTTTTTTTGCAAGTACCGGGTCTAAAACTGTAAGGATGCTACATTCGAGAATCCACAATTAGACTCGGCGCTTAGAAAGCAAAGAAAGTAACAGAGAAATCTACACATTGTTTAACTCTACCCCTTATAACAGCCATTATGAAAAACAACAGACTGGGGTGGCTTGGGTATTTAGAGAGAATAGAGGTGGATAGACAAAGATGGTGTATATATAGACGTGATGAAGATCTGTTTGATCAAGAGGCGGACCTAGACAACCTAGGAGAAGATATTCTCGCTCTTGGAACAGAGGATTAGCAAGAAAAGACCACGATCAGAGAGGAATTGAGACGTGTCTTGTCTGCGCCAGTGAATTTCGACACTGGGATGGTTGCTGGATTCATCTGCTGCTCAAAAGAAGAAGAAGAAGAAGAAGAAACTTAGAAAACTGGGTTCATTGTGTCAAGGAAGTGAGCGTTAGACTGAGTCATAACGAGTTTCAGTAAAACTAGGTCAGAGTGAGTGTCAGATTCTTGCTTTATGGGGCAGAGATAGAAAAGACTGAAGATGGCGACGCCATCTTTAGACAAGGCACTGGGAAAACAGACGCCGTGTGGCATCATTCGTTAGGAGGAAGATAATTATAAGTCAAGCAGTTCACGATGAACTATTTGTTGTATTCTATTCTTATGAAAGAGTTCAAAATGAACTATTGTTGTATTCTGTTAGGCGCCAACAATAGCAATGTAGATGCAACAAAATAAGACAGTCCATGAACTGTTACAGAGATAAAGCAGACTCTGCTATGCCAAAATCGTTTAACTCTTCACAACCATCCGGTATGAGTTACAAGTTTGTTTTTGTTTCCTGTCTTGTGACCACTGGCCAGTATTTAGTATACAGTATTAGGTTCTTGGTATCATCGAAAAATAGATACTCCTATAATCGCTCCACCACCTGTGCCAGTGAATATCGCACAGAATGCTCCTTCATATCAGTCCTTGATGATGAGCCACCCAATGAGGACGCCATTTTAGGAACTACGAAAGTCGACGTGCGAAACTAGTCGGCGTCGCTCTTGGCACGAACTCCGTAGCTAAGGCGCCAAGCCTAAACAAAGACACACGAAGACCATCATAGTTCATCAATGACTGGATAGACAAAAATAAGAATTATCACAGCTCACAGTGGTGCCACAGCACTAAGCTCAGTAGCTCGGCACACAGAACTGACCTCCACATTGAAAGCAATAACGACAATGTTGCTCATCTGACACATTTGTGCGTTTCTGTTCGCATCACACTCAGTCAAACACTCAGTCAAACACTCAGTCAAACACCCAGTCAAACACTCAGTCAAAAACCCAGTCAAACACTCAGTCAAACACCCAGACAAACACCCAGTCAAACACTCAGTCAAGCACCCAGTCAAACACTCAGTCAAACGCCCAGTCAAACACTCAGTCAAACACTCAGTCAAACACTCAGTCAAACACTCAGTCAAACACTCAGTCAAACACTCAGTCAAACACCCCGTCAAACACTCAGTCAAAAACTCAGTAAAACACTCAGTCAAACAATCACTCAAACACCCAGACAAACACTCAGTCAAACACTCAGTCAAACACTCAGTCAAACACTCAGACAAACACTCAGTCAAACACCCCGTCAAACACTCAGTCAAAAACTCAGTAAAACACTCAGTCAAACAATCACTCAAACACCCAGACAAACACCCAGTCAAACACTCAGTCAAACACTCAGTCAAACACCCAGACAAACACTCAGTCAAACACTCAGTCAAACACTCAGTCAAACACCCAGACAAACACTCAGTCAAACACCCAGACAAACACTCAGTCAAACACCCAGACAAACACTCAGTCAAACACTCAGTCAAACACCCAGTCAAACACCCAGACAAACACTCAGTCAAACACCCAGACAAACACTCAGTCAAACACTCAGTCAAACACCCAGATAAACACTCAGTCAAACACCCAGATAAACACTCAGTCAAACACCCAGACAAACACTCAGTCAAACACTCAGTCAAACACTCAGTCAAACACCCAGACAAACACTCAGTCAAACACTCAGTCAAACACCCAGACAAACACTCAGTCAAACACCCAGACAAACACTCAGTCAAACACTCAGTCAAACACTCAGTCAAACACTCAGTCAAACAATCAGTCAAACACCCAATCAAACGCCCAGTCAAACACTCAGCCAAACGCCCAATCAAACACTCAGTCAAACACCCAGTCAAACTCTCAGTCAAACACTCAGTCAAACACTCAGTCAAACACCCAGATAAACACTCAGTCAAACACCCAGACAAACACTCAGTCAAACACTCAGTCAAACACTCAGTCAAACACCCAGATAAACACTCAGTCAAACACCCAGACAAACACTCAGTCAAACACTCAGTCAAACACCCAGACAAACACTCAGTCAAACACTCAGTCAAACACCCAGACAAACACTCAGTCAAACACCCAGACAAACAGAATATGTGATGTCTTAGTGTTTTCTGTGACTGACGATACCAGAATATGTGATGTCTTAGTGTCTTTCGTGATAGATGATATTAGAATATGTGATGTCTTTGTGTCTTTCGTGATCGATGATACCAGAATATGTGATTTCTTTGTGTCTTTCGTGATCGATGATATCAGAATATATGATCTCCTAGTGTCTTATTTGATTAATACCTTCAGAATCAAAATGCTATAGTATTGTACCTCACAAAAATATTAGGTTATATAAAACCTTCATGTCCTATCTGACTGATCACATCAGAAAAATATATGACCCTGTAATGTCCTACCTGATTAATGTATGGCACCAGAGTGCGGGCTGTCATCATCTCGATATGACAGCAGGAATCCCAGGCACAAGATTTGCAGTTAAGCCCAGAGTTGGACAGGTCGCACTAGAGGGACAACAACATGATGCTGTTACACATTTTATACTTGTAAGATTTAAGGGAAAGATATGTATGTTACGACAATATTTTTGTGTTAGTACTGGGTCAATATGGTTTACATATTGTGGAAATCCAACATTTGGTGGAGTCAGTCATGAGAGGACCTGCTCAAGATGATGATGACTGACAGACAACCCACAACAGTTGACGTCGGCCCGCTTCTAAACCGTCTTTTTATGGGGAAAAAAGGGGAGGGGTCTTCTTGGAGCTTAGCAAATTACCCGGTTTTTTCTGCAAGTACCGGGTCTAAAACTGTAAGTATGCTACATTCGAGAATCCACAATTAGACCCGGCGCTTAGAAAGCTAAGAAAGTAACAGAGAGATCTACACGTTGTTTAACTCTACCCCTTATAACAGCCATTATGAAAAACAACAGACTAGGGTGGCTCGGGTATTTAGAGAGAATAGAGGTGGAATCACAGCTCACAGTGGTGCCACAGCACTAAGCTCAGTAGCTCGGCACACAGAATTGACCTCCATCTTGAAAGCAATGACGACATTGTTGCTCATCTGACACTTTGTGTGTTTCTGTTCGCATCACACTCAGTTAAACACTCAGTCAAACATCCAGTCAAACAATCGCTCAAACAATCACTCACACACCCAGTCAAATAATAACTCATACACTCAGTCACATAATAACTCAAACACTCAGTCAAATAATAACTCAAACACTCAGTCAAACACCTAGTCATATAATAACTCAAACACTCAGTCAAATAATAACTCAAACACTCAGTCAAACAGTGAAGGCTCCAGCAGAACACAAACACTTTCAACTGGGGGAGCAGAAATAGAGCTCCATATCAAACATCATAACAATCTCTGTGTTGATTGTGAGAACGTCAAATATCATAACAATCTCTGTTTTGATTGTGAGAACGTCAAACATCATAACAATTTCTGTGTTGATTGTGAGAACGTCAAACATCATAACAATCTCTGTGTTGATTGTGAGAACGTCAAACATCATAACAATCTCTGTGCCGATTGTGAGAAAGTCAAACATCATAACGATCTCTGTGTTGATTGTGCGAAAGTCAAACATCATAACAATCTCTGTGTTGATTGTGAGAACGTCAAACATCATAACAATCTCTGTGTTGATTGTGAGAACATCAAACATCATAACATTTCTCTGTGTCGATTGTGAGAACCTCAAACACCATAACAATCTCTGTGTCGATTGTGAGAACGTCAAACATCATAACATTTCTCTGTGTCGAGTGTGAGAACGCCAAACATCATAACATCTCTCTGTGTCGATTGTGAGAAAGTCAAATATCATAACAATCTCTGTGTCGATTGTGAGAACGTCAAACACCATAACATTTCTCTGTGTCGAGTGTGAGAACGTCAAACATCATAACATCTCTCTGTGTCGATTGTGAGAAAGTCAAACATCATAACAATCTCTGTGTCGATTGTGAGAACGTCAAACATCATAACAATCTCTGTGCCAAACAGTTAGTCAAACACTCAGTCAAACACTCAGTCAAACAATCACTCAAACACCCAGACAAACACTCAGTCAAACAATCACTCAAACACTCAGTCAAACAGTGGTCAAAACAATCACTCACACACCCAGTCAAACCCTCAAACATTCAGTCAAACACCCACTCAAATACTCAGTCAAACACCGAGTCAAACAATCAGCCAAACACCCAGTTAAACAATCAATCAAACAAACACTCAAACACCCAGTCAAACACTCCGTCAAACAATCACTCGAACACTCAAGCACTCAGTTAAACACCCTGTCAAACACCCAGTCAAACAATAACTCAAACACTCAGTCAAACACTCAGTCAAACAATGAAGACTCCAGCAGAACACAAACACTTTCAACCGGCGGGGCAGAAATAGAGCTCCATATCAAACATCATAACAATCTCTGTGTCGATTGTGAGAACTTCAAACATCATAGAATCTCTCTGTGTCGATTGTGAGAACATCAAACATCATAACAATCTCTGAGCCGATTGTGAGAACGTCAAACATCATAATATCTCTCTGTGTCGATTGTGAGAACGTCAGACATCATAACAATCTCTGTGTCGATTGTGAGAACGTCAAACATCATAACAATCTCTGTGCCGATTGTGAGAACCGTCAAACATCATAACAATCGTTGTGTCGATTGTGAGAACGTCAAACATCATAACAATCTCTGTGTCGATTGTGAGAACGTCAAACATCATAATATCTCTCTGTGTCGATTGTGAGAACGTCAGACATCATAACAATCTCTGTGTCGATTGTGAGAACGTCAAACATCATAACAATCTCTGTGCCGATTGTGAGAACCGTCAAACATCATAACAATCTTTGTGTCGATTGTGAGAACGTCAAACATCATAACAATCTCTGTGTCGATTGTGAGAACGTCAAACATCATAACAATCTCTGTGTCGATTGTGAGAACGTCAAACATCATAACAATCTCTGTGTCGATTGTGAGAACGTCAAACATCATAACAATCTCTGTGCCGATTATTAGAACGTCAAACATCATAATATCTCTCTGTGTCGATTGTGAGAACCGTCAAACATCATAACAATCTCTGTGCCGATTGTGAGATCGTGAAACGTCAAATGCGACCTACTGCCGTTGCTGGGCCCTCCACTGGCCAGTGGCAGACCCCAACGTTTGACCACACTACAGAGTATGTGTGACGTTGTCGTTACCAGAAAAAAAGAACTGACCAGAGACAATGCTATATGAATAATGTAATTCGCCATATGGCAGAAGTGAATTTTGACTAATTGAAATTTCAAACTGCACTATCTATACTATTAGATACACGACAGAATCGATTATTGACTATTCGGTATACAACAAAAAAATCTAGTTATAAACTATCTGACTCACAATATAATCGATTATTGGCTAAAATATCATGAAAAATAAACATTATTTAACTCGGAAATGTGATAAAAGTCATTGTTAAGACTAAGTGACTATAAACTGTCAATGCCTCTCCTAGAACTATCAAGAAGGTTGACGAATGACCAAAATACCTGCATAATGCCCCAGGCGTTACCGTTGTCTCCATAACCACCTGAACTGACAAGGAGAGATCCGCCTCTGGACTCTCTGCTGGCGACAGCGGCGATGACTGAGGCTTGGATACCTTCGTTTGTCAGCCATGAAAGCAAGTTTATCTTTAGCACATGTTTATATATCTAATCAGTTAACATCGGTCAGAGAAATCATGAAAAACACAAGAGCTACACAATCATGTCCTTCTTCTTCTTCATCTTCCCCTCCTTCTTCTCTTCTTCTTCTTCTTCTTCATCATCATCTTCCCCTCCTTCTTCTTCTTCTTCATCTTCCCCTCCTTCTTCTTCTTCTTCATCTTCTCCTCCTTCTTCTGCTTCTTCTTCTTCCCCTCCTTCTTCTTCTTCTTCATCTTCCCCTCCTTCTTCGTCTTCTTCATCTTCCCCTCCTTCTTCTTCTTCTTCATCTTCCCCTCCTTCTTCTTCTTCTTCTTCATCATCTTCCTCTCCTTCTTCTTCTTCTTCATCTTCTTCTTCTCCTCCTTCCTCCTCTTCTTCTTCATCTTCTCCTCGTCCTTCTTCATCTTCTTCTTCTCCTCCTCCTCCTTCTTCTTTTTCTTCCTCATCTTCTTCTTCTCCTCCACCTTCTTCTTGTTCTTCTTTTTCTTCCTGTTCTTCTTCTTCTTCTGGAGAAGAAGAAGAAGAAGAATGATGATGAGGAGAAGGAGGTTCTTCTTCCTTTTCAACCTCAACTCCTAGTTCATCTTCTACCTCCCTGGAGCTGGCAGCTGATGCGGTGAAGATGTTGTGTGAGAGGGTCATGGCGGCTATTTTTTTTCAGTTCCTGAATTGAGCTGAAATCAGAGGGTATGCAGTACTTCTTTATCAAGCTCCACCACCGAATAAAGTCATAAGGTAGTAGTAGAGATCAGAACTAGAGGATGGGGTGGGGGGGGGGGTAGGTCATATATCTGGAGATGGACACTCCAAGTCGGAGGAGACTTTATTAAGTTTTTGTCTAGGGCCCAGAGTGGGACAGTCGAGGGGACTTTATTAAGTTTTGTCTATGGCCCTGAGTAAGAAAGTCGAGGGAGAGTTTATTTAAACTTTGTCTAGGGCCCTGAGAAGGAAAGTCGAGGGAAACTTTATTAAGTTTTATCTAGGGCCCTGAGTAGGAAAGTCGAGGGAGACTTTATTAAGTTTTATCTACGGCCCTGAGTAGGAAAGTCGAGGGAGACTTTATTAAGTTTTATCTAGGGCCCTGAGTAGGAAAGTCGAGGGAGTCCTTACTAATTTTGTCTAGAGCCCTGAGTAGGGCGGTAAAAGCCATAAAACCATCATCATGTGCCGTACCGAAAGGTTATGATGATCGAGTTTGGCCATTTTATGTGGTTTTTGATATTTGTAATCCTTTCAAGTGTCCTTCTTTTCTCCTACTCTTTTAATCTGCTTCGCTAGATTTGTCTCACTCGAGCTTATTTTCCTTCTTTCTCCCTGACTTTTACAGTGATTTCAAGGGTTTTCGAACTTCTGTCTTGAAAAGAACTGATCCAAAAAATGTCTTTACAGTCTCTTCCTTACGGCCTTGGCTAATGTTTGTTGCTCGGCAGGAAGTGGCTGAGTGCTAAGTCAGGGCGTGGCTTATGGCGTCCCTGTGTCTGTCTCACTGGGTAATCTCGAAGAGAATGGGTGAACCTGTTGGGACAATCACATGTGGGGGGGGGGGGGGGGGGAGTTGACGTGGATCTTCTATCAAAAGCATGCAGGTGTGCATGGGCTTGATTTGGCTAAATAGACAGGCTTATCTTATCTTATATCCTTCCCGTGCCGTTAGACGTCACATAGGGCTCGCAAAGTAGTTCGCCAATTTTTCCTGTCTTCGGCGAGTCTTTCAACCTCATCAACGGATTTTATGCCTGTTAACTTGGCCTCTCTTAACAATGTCCTCTTCAGAGTTTCACGTGGTCTGCCCCTTTTTCTTCGGCCTGTTGTGTTCCACTTGATAGCTTGTTTTGGGATTCTCTGATCATTTCTTCTCATCAAGTGACCAACATATGTCCATCTCCTTTTCCTGATCACCCATGAGACAGGTTGTTGTTCAGTCGTCTGTCTTATCTCTGCGTTGTTCTTGAATTCGTTCCACTTGATGCCGAGTATTTTCCTTCGGCATTTGTTTTCAAAAGAGTCTAATTCCTTGTCTATTTCTTTAGTTGTTTTCCAGCTTTCAGACAGGCTGGGGAGTCTGAAATACAAGGCAGGCTGACAAAGAGGGTTATGCGAAGGAAATTTTGGACACGATGTGGGAGGATCAGGAGAAGGAGTGTGTGGACAATGTGCATATTACGAAGAGTGATGACGATAGAAGAGAGCAAAGATGCTGACAGAAAAGTCTGAACTTCCTGGGGATAGGTACATTTAGTAGGCAAACTCTTCAGTGGCTGTAGGGATAGGTGGTGGAGCCCCTTGTATGGGACAGTCCTGAATGTGATCATGCCGGAATCTGAATTTCTGAACTGTTTCTCTAAAACACTTCTTTCTCTGACCGTCCAGAGTATATGTTGTAACTTTCTAAACAAAACATTTGTGAAAATAGTTGCATGAAGTTATAACCAAATGTTACTGCTGGCTATTAACTTCGTTGTTTGCTTTACAAATACGGAAAATATTGACCTCTTCTTCAGTTTTGGTGTCCTCACTATCTCTTTGTCTCTCACTCTTTCTCAGTCTCTTTGTCTCGCTCTTTCATTGTATCTTTCTCTTTGTCTCTCTCTCACTCTATCTATCTATCTATCTATCTATCTATCTATCTATCTATCTATCTATCTCCGTTCTTCCCCTCTGTCTATCTCTTTCTCTCCCTCTCTCTCCTCTCTCTCTCTTTCTCTCTCTCTGCCTCTACAGTTCTCAAACTTACAGTGGGCATCTGCAGATGCCTGGTAGCAACTTCTATGCTGCTCAAGATAGGGCAGATCATGCTGGGCATCGGCATTAGAAGCTGCGACACCTGTCACGTGGATGAAACAAACACAAAATCACATTGTAACATTACATACCAGTCTTCAGATTTTCAGTTAAAACACGCCGCGAGGCTATCCTGGGAAAGTAAAAGACAGACAAATCCCGAGGCTTTCCTGAGAAAGTAAAAGACAGACAAATACCGAGGCTTTCCTGGGAAAGTAAAAGACAGACAAATCATGAGGCTTTCCTGGGAAAGTAAAGACAGACAAATCATGAGGCTTTCCTGGGAAAGTAAAGACAGACAAATCACGAGGCTTTCCTGAGAAAGTAGAGACAGACAAATCCCGAGGCTTTCCTGGGAAAGTAAAGACAGACAAATGCCGAAGCTTTCCTGAGGAAGTAAAGACAGAAAAATCCTGGGACTTCTTAGAAATTACTTTGACAGATGCTGGCTTCCCTAACCTACTTCACAATATTCTGTGACCTGGAAATATGAAGGTACCAACTTAAACCTTTACTCTAGCATTTGGACTCTATTATTAACAAAATGTAAATACCTTCTACATTATTCACGTATTAGATTCTGTGTATGTGCGTATTTTATTTATACGTGTATATAACAGATCCACTAGAGGTTTAAAGAGATGTGCTTTCTGAGGAAAATATTAAAAGTACCACAAACAATGAAAAAATCGAATCAAAGATCATTTGAGGCAACAGAGGAGCGGTTTCTTAGAAGAATGTTAAGAGAACCAAGGACAACTAAGATGACAAGAGACAACAGAGATGCGGTTTCTTAGAAGAATGTTAAGAGAACCATGGACAACTAAGATGACAAGAGACAACAGAGATGCGGTTTCTTAGAAGAATGTTAAGAGAACCAAGGACAACTAAGATGACAAGAGACAACAGAGATGCGGTTTCTTAGAAGAATGTTAAGAGAACCAAGGACAACTAAGATGACAAGAGACAACAGAGATGCGGTTTCTTAGAAGAATGTTAAGAGAACCAAGGACAACTAAGATGACAAGAGACAACAGAGGTGCGGTTTCTTAGAAGAATGTTAAGAGAACCAAGGACAACTAAGATGACAAGAGACAACAGAGGTGCGGTTTCTTAGAAGAATGTTAAGAGAACCATGGACAACTAAGATGACAAGAGACAACAGAGGTGCGGTTTCTTAGAAGAATGTTAAGAGAACCAAGGACAACTAAGATGACAAGAGACAACAGAGATGCGGTTTCTTAGAAGAATGTTAAGAGAACCAAGGACAACTAAGATGACAAGAGACAACAGAGGTGCGGTTTCTTAGAAGAATGTTAAGAGAACCATGGACAACTAAGATGACAAGAGACAACAGAGGTGCGGTTTCTTAGAAGAATGTTAAGAGAACCAAGGACAACTAAGATGACAAGAGACAACAGAGGTGCGGTTTCTTAGAAGAATGTTAAGAGAACCATGGACAACTAAGATGACAAGAGACAACAGAGGTGCGGTTTCTTAGAAGAATGTTAAGAGAACCAAGGACAACTAAGATGACAAGAGACAACAGAGGAGCGGTTTCTTAGAAGAATGTTAAGAGAACCATGGACAACTAAGATGACAAGAGACAACAGAGGAGCGGTTTCTTAGAAGAATGTTAAGAGAACCATGGACAACTAAGATGACAAGAGACAACAGAGGTGCGGTTTCTTAGAAGAATGTTAAGAGAACCAAGGACAACTAAGATGACACGAGGCAACAGAGGTGCGGTTTCTTAGAAGAATGTTAAGAGAACCATGGACAACTAAGATGACAAGAGACAACAGAGGAGCGGTTTCTTAGAAGAATGTTAAGAGAACCATGGACAACTAAGATGACAAGAGACAACAGAGGTGCGGTTTCTTAGAAGAATGTTAAGAGAACCATGGACAACTAAGATGCCAAAACAAGGAATGTGTAAGAAAAGCAAATTAGAAAGGAACCTAATTAAATCAATAAGAAAACGGCAGCCATCATTCATTAGCCATATAATGAGAAGGGGAAGGCTTAAAGACATCATAACAACAGGAAAGATAAATGGGAAGAGAGGCAGGGAAAGACCAAGAGGAAAAAAGTGTTCATGGACAGTCTGACGCTACGGCACAACATAAAGTCAGCATCTTGAGCCGCTGGAAGATATCAAGGACCTAGATCTGTGGAGAACACTATGATGATGATGATGATGATGATAGTTTGAAATTATATGTAAACACGAATGCTTGAAAGTTTGACATCGAAGCAGCAAGTGAACTATATCTGACAACAAAATGTGAACTGTATTTGACAGCAAAATGTGAACTGTATTTGACAACAAAATGTGAACTGTATTTGACAACAAAATGTGAACTGTATTTGACAGCAAAATGTGAACTGTATTTGACAACAAAATGTGAACTGTATTTGACAACAAAATGTGAACTGTATTTGACAACAAAATGTGAACTGTATTTGACAGCAAAATGTGAACTGTATTTGACAACAAAATGTGAACTGTATTTGACAGCAAAATGTGAACTGTATTTGACAGCAAAATGTAAGAGCAAAGTTCCAACACCCTCGCACAATTATAGTTAAAACATTTTACACGTGAGAGAAATAAAAACAGCAATAAATTGACTGAGATTTGAACCCCAGACTTCCGTTAAAAGACAAATGCACATCCAATCCAGGCCACCAGTATGCAAGGGGGCAGTGCCATCCGTAACCTGCAGGCCTTGCTGCTTGTTATTTTTATTTTATGTTTTCTGTCTGTCTAACTCCCATTGTATCTATCTATCTATCTATCTACTCTATCTATCTATTTATCTATGCCAGTCTGAATATAGAGTTAGCCACGGTGTTTGACTGGTTAGATATAATTCATTAATGAAAAGTGTCTGCAATATCCAGGTGCTATGGTTAATTAAGTTTGCTGCGTCGTCTATGAAATCTCAAAGACTAAAGTAGTGTGTTCTGTGGATATGTGTGTGCAGACATAAGAGAGAGAGAGAGAATGACAGACAGACAAACAGAGATACAGACAGGCAGAGAGGGGCAAGCAAAGACAGACAAAGAAAGAGACACAGAAAGAGAAAGAGAGACAAAGAAAGACGGAGAGAGAGGGACAGAAAGACACAGAGAGAGACAAAGACTTACCGGTGCAGAGGGACGCCACAGAGAGATAGAGAGACAAAGACAGACAGGCACAGACAAATACCCGCTCGCATATAGCGGGAGAGAGAGAGCGAGAGAAAGTAAAAAATCACAAACCTCCACTACGTTTCCCTGTTGGGTGCAGATTATTGATATTACCAAGACATGTTCTGGCAGCTGCAACAAGAAAACAAATCTCTTTGTCACACATCAGATATTGTTCTATAAACAATTAGTCATTTGTCACATCAGATATTGTTCCATAAACAGCTAGTCATTTGTAACATCAGATATTGTTCCATAAATAGCTAGTCATTTGTCACATCAGATATCGTGCCATAAGCAACTAGTCATTTGTCACATTAGATATCGTCCCATAAACAACTAATCCTTTCTCACATTAGATATCGTCCCATAAACAACTAATCCTTTCTCACATTAGATATCGTTCCATAAACAGCTAGTCATTTGTCACATCAGATATTGTTCCATAAACAACAAGTCAATTATCACAAGTCACAAAACTCCATTGCAGCTTCGATCACTATACAGCTTTAATGTTGCAATATTCTGTCACTAACGGCTGTCATGATGTACACTTCTTCTTCTTTTTCTTCTTCATCGTCTTCTTTTTTTCTTTAGCTTTCAGGCCCATTAAGTCTCACTGCTGCAGTTAAAGTTCGCCTCCATTCCTCTATATTCCTAATCACAAAAGTAAGTGTCCCAGTTGGTGACACCAATTTCCTTTGTATCCTCTTCTATGATGTCTCCATCTCTGCCTTGGTCTACCTCACGGTCTTGTTTCCTTCGTCTCTTGAACATACATCGTTTTCGTTTGTCACGATGTACACAAGTACTGCAATATTCTATCATTGACAGACATCATGACGTACACAAGTACTGCAATATTCTATCATTGACAGACATCATGACGTACACAAGTACTGCAATATTCTATCACTGACAGACATCATGACGTAAACAAGTACTGCAATATTCTATCATTGACAGACATCATGACGTACATAAGTACTGCAATATTCTATCATTGACAGATATCATGAGGTACAAACAACATTCTATCATTGACAGATATCATGAGGTACAAACAACATTCTATCATTGACAGATATCATGAGGTACAAACAACATTCTATCATTGACAGATATCATGAGGTACAAACAACATTCTATCATTGACAGATATCATGAGGTACACAAGCGTCATTAGATTATACATCATTTTCCTGGTCGGTTGAGTCAGGCTGCGCAGCTTAATATTCGTATCCAAAAGTCTTCAGGCCAACACATCGCAAGTTACTCCCAGTCTGATAATATGATTGCGGATATCAACATCTTATCACGTGCAATTCCTTATCTGTAACAGCTGGAAGGTAAGAAACAGTGGCATGTTTTTATCTTCTAGGAGGAAAAAAACTAAAATAAATAAGGCGATTTTTCAGATGAAAATGAAAAGATAGTAAACCGAGAGAAAAAAAATAGCCGAATATGCTGACCTTGTGGCACAGGAGAGGACAAACATCCCATTCGATTAGAAAATATCCAGGACTGCAGGCAGCACAGAAAGGGGCAAACATGATCTCCAACATCTACCTGCAGGGAGAATAATGTCTACATGAATCGAACACCAGCTACCACACTTCATGGGTGCCACTGGGTATCGGCTGTTGCGATATTCATTTTTCAAATTGGCAGGTTGCTTGTAGTCAAGGCGACCAAGTGTAAACATAACGCGACCATAGCATGCGGTGTGATGGCAGACTTTTGCTACGATGTGGACATAATTATTTTTACACTATTTCTTGCTGATACATCTTGTGTTCTTGTCATCCTCTTGTGACTGTCTGAATATGATGGAAGCGTTGTCTTGTTACTATAGAAAATATATTCGTGTATTTTAATGGACGGCGGGTGGCGAAGTGACTGGTTAAATAGTCTCTTAATGCGAAGTCACTGATTCAAGTCCAGCTGGAGATGTCCCAGTCATCCACCTGAAGATGTCCCAGTCGTCCAGCTAGAGATGTCCCAGTCACCCAGCTGGAGATATCCTAGTCATCCAGCTGGAGATGTCCCAGTCATCCAGCAGACGTCCCAATCACCCAGCTGGAGATGTCCCAGTCACCCAGCTGGAGATGTCCCAGTCATCCAACTGGAGACGTCCCAGTCACCCAGCTGTAGAAATGGGTATTGGAGCTGGGAACGGAAAGACCAGATGTGAACATTGTGTGGAACAGTGCTAAAGAAATGTGGAGCAAATCATGTGAAGAGACAGTGGGATTTAAGAAACCTCAGCACAAAGAATGGATTACACTGGAAACACTGAAGAAGATAGACAGAATAGGCACATACACACACTCATTTGATTTGATTGAGTGCCCTGTGAAAAGGTGATCGTACAGTTTGTTTCGTTTATTCACGCCAGGTTTTATATATTCCCGGAGTCAACGTACGGATGCGACATGTGGACTTAACAAATCACTAGACAGGAGAATAACTGCATTTGAAATTAAATGTTATAGAAGCTATTTTTGGTATGAAACAAGATGATTTTCACGTAGTATACTTTTCTTATTTTTAATATGTTTCCTTCATGCTTAAAAGAGATTAATTTAAACACTACATTAAAATGTTCTGATTTGTTATGAGCGAGCAGAGTGAAGAGTGGTATATGACATATGTTCTATATCTCAAAAACTAGAGCTGGTAGGAGAAAACCGGTGCCATTTTTGGAATCAGCAAGTCTAGAAATAGGTATAACATTTGAGGAACTAAAATATGTGTTGGCCAATGTTCTATTTCTTCTCCGTAATTTTTGTTTATTTTACTCCTTAGTGCTAGTTAAAATATAAACTTTAAAAAAAAAGCTTCGTATCTGTGCTAGAAGATCAGTGCTGCAGAGACCAGAATGTGACGTTGGGATATCATCAACATTCATCGTTCGCGTGACTATATCTACGTTCATAAAGTTGTTTCGTCTCGTCTATTGTCAGTGGAGTTGTTTTGCTTAAATATTGGTTATTTTGTGTAGTTCTAGTTCTCCCGGGAACTGCCAGCAGAATGTTCTATGTAGCCGGTGCTGTGACGATGCTCGGGAACATGGCACTTATGCTGTGTCAGATAGAGAGCCTGTTACGGCGGATTTTTTTTTTTTTTTTGCAAAAGGGAAGTGAAGATAAAAGTAGAGGGCGCTCGTTGCTTCTTTAGCAGACTCCACCACCATGGAAACTATAACGATCCTTGCCCAGTTAGCCAGGCGTCCCAGCCACCAAGATACAGAAATGGGCCCTCGACTCCTTTGGGAACTCAGCCAGTCATTTGCATGTCCCTTGCGGAACTTTGCCTCCCTAACAGCTCTCCTGTAGGCCTCGCGGTTGTGAGCAAAATGCCCTGCTGCTGATGCATCCATTCGCAGATCATCAACGATGTCTTGCAGCGACCTTCGCCTTGGTCTTCCTCTCTTTCTTTTTCCCATTATGTACCCTTCCAAGACGGTCTTCTTTAAATTATCATGACATTTAATATGTCCAAAATATTTAAGTTTTCTCTGTTTAATCCTCTTTACTAGCCAGCCTTTTTCTATATTAAATTATTGTAGTATGGATAAATTTGTTCTTTTTTGTCCATGATATTTGAAGAACTCGTCTGTAGCATTTACATTCAAAGGCATTTATGTCTTATTGACTTCGGGAACGAAAGATGGCAAGATCGCCATTCTCCAACGTACTGTCAAGTTTGTGAAAATATGGCCATTAACACCTTCCCAAGCGTCTCTATCGGAAGATGGAACTTCTCGTGTGTTTGTGCGACAATAAAACAAGATGTAGACAGCTTCCGTTTCACACAACACGATTTAGATTTCCCCAATATCAAACAACAAAACCTTAATCGTGAGGTCTTTTTTTCCCCGAGGTCGCCATGAATCTAGTGTCACTCTTCGTGTAGAAAGCGGACAGTACTCCAGAGATAAGGCTGTTTTGTTGAGGTCAAGTTCAGGGTTACTGTTTGCTTCTGTTCACGGGAGTGTTGCGTGGATTTTTTTGTTTTCCTCTGTGTAAATGAGTATCGGTGTCTAAAACTATTGAATAATCAGCAATTTTTACGTACACACTTGCTTGTTTACTGCACTGTTAAAAAAAATGCGAAGCTGGCGTTCTGGACCGCTTATACTGTGGCAACAATAATGTGATAGTCTAGTGAAGGTGAATTCGAAACGTAAACTTCTGGACAGACTGTCACCTGAGCTTCGTGTCCAGTCGTTAGACACTTTCTTTGTCTGACAAAAAAGCTGCAAGCATCATAAAAGGGTGAATCAATGGCGCGGTCAGATCTAGTTTATACTTAATTCTTCGTTATATTCATTTTACCATCAGTCTGCCCTGCACATTGTGTTTTTATCTTCAGTCTTGGCTCAAATATTATCACTTGTATCTTTAGTCTTGCCTTACATATTATCACTTTTATCTTGATTCTTGGCTTACATATTATCACTTTTATCTTTAGTCTTGGCTTACATATTATCACTTTTATCTTCAGTCTTGGCTTACATATTATCACTTTTATCTTTAGTCTTGGCTTACATATTATCACTTTTATCTTTAGTCTTGGCTTACATATTATGCTTTTATCTTTAGTCTTGGCTTACATATTATCACTTTTATCTTTAGTCTTGGCTTACATATTATCACTTTTATCTTTAGTCTTGGCTTACATATTTTTCTTTTATCTTTAGTATTGGCTTACAATATTATCACTTTTATCTTCAGTCTTGGCTTACATATTATCACTTTTATCTTTAGTCTTGGCTTACATATTATCACTTTTATCTTCAGTCTTGGTTTACATATTTTCATTTTTATCTTTAGTCTTGGCTTACATATTATTACTTTTATCTTGAGTCTTGGCTTAAATATTATCACTTTTATCTTGAGTCTTGGCTTACATAGTATCACTTTTATCTTCAGTCTTGGCCTAAATATTATCACTTTTATCTTCAGTCTGGGCTTACATATCAGTTTTATCTTCAGTCTTGGCTTAAATATTATCACTTGTATCTTTAGTTTTGGCTTAAATATTATCATTTTTATCTTTAGTCTTGGCTTAAATATTATCTAGAGAACTCTATGAGGACAACAGAAGCGAAATAGATATACGAAATAATAATGAAGGGCCTCACATATTAAAAGCAGAAGTTGAAGAAGCCATCAAACACATGAAGAACAACAAAGCACCAGGACCAGATAAAGTCACCAAGGAAGAATTGGAAGCATTAGGAGAGCTTGGCATAGAAACAATTACCAGATTGCTGAATGACATCTATAACAGTAACTATGTTCCATCAGACCTTTTGCAATCAGTTTTCATTGCCCTAACAAAGATACAAGGTGCAGTTGAATGTGAAGACCATCGAACCATTAGTCTTATGAGCCATGTTACCAAAATCCTGCTTCGTATTGTCATGAGAAGAGTCAGGAGCAAAATAAAACCAGAAATCGCTGAAGAACAGTGTGGCTTCGTCGAAGGAAAAGGTACAAGTAAGGCCATATATATAATAAGAATGCTGATGGAAAAATCAATAGAAGTAAAGATGGACCTATACTTATGCTTCATAGACCTCTGTAAAGCATTTGATAAAGTGAGACACACAGAAATTATAAGAATGCTAGAAGACATCAACATAGCTGAGAAAGATCTGAAACTCATCACAAACATACACTGGCAGCAATGAGGGCTGAGAACCAAATAGGAGGATTCCAAGACATAAAATTGAGAGTGAGACAAGGATGTGTTCTATCTCCTGACCCCATCTCCTTGTACAGTGAAAACATAATGAGAAACATAGAGAACATGCCAGGAATATCAGATGGCGGGTACAACCTTAACAACTTAAGATATGCAGATGACACAGCTCTGATTGCTAAAAGTGAAGGGGAGCTCCTCTGGACATCGTGGTTCGTGAATAAAAATAAAGGTCTCAGCCTGAACAAAAAGAAGACTGAAGTGATGGTCATCTCAAAGAAAAGAATACCACCAAAATGTAGCATTACCATCGATGGCACAAATCTGAAACAAGTTGATAGATTCAAGTACTTAGGAACAATTATAACAACTGATGGGAAATGTCACAACGAAATAAAAAGCAGGCGTGCTCAGGCCAAGTCAGCATTCTAGAAAATGAGAAACATCTTGTGCAACAGATCCATATCAAAGGAAACAAGATTCCGAGTACTTAAATGTTACATCGATTCAATTTTGTTTTATGGGTGTGAAGCATGGTCTATGAATAAAGAGAGTTCAGTGAGAAATGGAGGCAACTGAAATGTGGTTTATAAGAAGAATGTTGAAGGTACCATGGACAGCCAAGAAAACCAACAAAGAAGTCTTAAGAGAGGCTGGAGTTAAAAAGCAAATTACAGCAAAGATCAGAGGCAGACAAGTGAGATTTATAGGACATTTCCTGAGAAGAGGAAAATTGGAACACACTGTGGCAACTGGAAAAACTAAAGGAAGAAGAGAAAGACAGAGAGAGAAGTTACTGGATGGGCTGTCAGTGTGGCTAGGAAGAAAGTCTCCGGTGGATCTCATAATCAAGTCTAAAGACAGAGAATTGTAGAGAGAAATGATCACCTATGCTGCGCGGCATGGCACTTTAATTGAACTGAATTAAATATTATCACTTCTTTAGCTTTGGTTTAAATATTATCGCTTTTATCTTTAGCCTTGGTTTAAATATTATCACTTGTATCTTCAGTCTTGGATTAAATATTATCAATTTTAACACACAAACGTGTCAGACAAGCAGCAGTGTCATTGCTGCTTTCAATATGGAGGTTGGTTCTGTGTGCCGAGCTACTGAGCTTAGTGCCGTGGCACCAGTGTGAGCTGTGATCTTCACATAGACGGCAATGATGGTTCTTCTTTATATCTACACAGCCAGTGGTGAACTGTGACGGTCTTTGTGTGTCCAGGTTTGGCACAGCGCCTTAGCTACAAAGTTCGTGCCAAGTGCAATGCCGACTAGTTTCACACATGGACTTTTGTAGTTCCTAAAATAGCGTCCTCACTGAGTGGCTCATCATCAGGAACTGATGCAAAGGACCATCAACAAACTTTCTGCGTGTTATTCACTGCCGCAGGTGGTGGAGTGATTATAGAAGTATCTCGTTTGCAATTATGCCGAGAACCTAATACTTAACTGAACAGTCCAACTATTTTGCATATGCAGATGTACTTGGAGTTTTTATTGGTTTTTTTTTCTTTTGGTTACATACTGCAACTAACACATCACAGAACAATGTCACATTCACGTATGATGAATTACTTCTTATGATCGTTTCCTTGAACAGAGATGAAGATGCTGAAAAAGCATTTTACACAAAGTTCCAAAACTATCAGATCTTCTGCATTTCTCACACAGTAACTAATAATCACTTTCTAATTTGAAATGCTATCTCCTGTCCATCCTAAACTACCTCAGGTTCTAAACTGCTTCTCTATCTCCTGAACATCTATTTGCTCTACTTGTCCATCTGTTCTATCTGCCGTTGCTCTCCTACATATTCTTTTCTCTCCTGTCCTATTTTTAAAACTGCATGCCTGGTTTACATATCATAAGTGAGTTGTCCAACAGGACACACTTTTAGATCTTTCTACTGATCAGCAGGTTTACTAATTGGACTTCGGGATGAGTTGGTCCACTCCCTTAGATCATCTTACTGGTATGCTAGACTATTCAAGTGTGCAAACTGCATCCTAACATTAGCAAATATGCCTCACCTGTCAGTAAATCTGTTGCATCAAATCCATCTATTCAATTTTCTGGCATTGGTAAACTCTTCTTATCCAGTATCAGTTGTTTGAGATACCTGTTGGGGATATCTGTTTACACAGTGTCTGTCTGTCTCCATACTGTTGATTTAACCCTTCAGTTTAGTCTTGTCAGGACTATTATAATCTGGGTGTATCTCTTCAATCTGCCTTTCCCTCAGCTTCATTATGTCTAGTATTTCCAAGTATCTACTTAATTCTATCGTAATGCTACTAATACCATGGGAGTGTTCCTCTCCCACCGGTTCTCAAATTTTCCATCATTTCTTACCTCCTTTCTACTTATAATCATAAGTATACTGAAAACTACTAATAGTAATAATTATAATACTATTGCAATTTACAACGCTATAATAATACTACAATCATAACTCACAAGGTATTATGTTACAGAAATACCCCGGACAGATAGAAAACCAAATGTACATACCACAAATACACAGACAGTAAGGTACAAACCACAAATACACAGACAGTAAGATAGACAGTAAGATAGTCAGATAGTAGAGATCCTCAAAGAAGTTTCAGAAGAAAGAAAACTAGTTATAATGATAAGAAAAAGACAGTTAAAAATTTCTTGGACGTGTCATGAGAAGACAGAAGTTGGAGAAATTGGGCATGTCATGAGAAGATAGAAGTTGGAGAACTTGGACATATTATGAGAAGACAGAAGCTGGAGAACCTAGTAATGGCTGGAAAATTCAAGGGGGAAAATGAAGGGAAGGAAGCCAAGTGGACTGACCATGTGCTATGGAAAAAGTAAAGCAAATGAACTAACTGGAAACTCCACAGGACCATATAAGATGGAGAAACATGATAACCAACGCTGTCTGGTATGGCACATTAAAAACACATACACACAAAAAAAGAACAAAAGAACATGCACTGTTTGTATGAAATTGTGTTTCATCTTGACTTACGCACATGACATATTTCAGTCATGGTCTCATTTCATTCAAAACTTCAATCATTCCATACTAACATCAAAATCTGCACTTCAATCATTCCATGCTAACATCAAAATCCTCACTTCAATCATTACATACTAACATCATATACTCATTTCAATCATTATATACTAACATCAAAATCTGCACTTTAATCATTCCTTACTAACACCAAAATCTGCACTTTAATCATTCCATATTAACATAAAAAATCTGCACTTTAAATCATTCCTTATTAACATCAAAATCTGCATTCTAATCATTTCACATAAACATCAAAGCCAACATTTCAATCACTTTTTCTATCATTCAATAAACCAGATTCTAAAGTAATTTAAATCACATTCAATCAATCACACAAACATTAACAGTACACAACTTAAAATCAATACAGTCCATGAAACATGCCAACATAAATATGCTCATATCCATATGGTCCGTCGCTCTCGTATGGTCTATAACTGCACATCTCATATAAACTCGTCACGTCATCATTTTGCCTTAAATGCCGACCGTTTAGCAGTCCTTGCTCTCCTTTGTTTTACTGAAAAAAAATATTTTTAAAATTGTTTCAATCAGGACACTCAGCAACATAAAGACAAACATTTTCTTTGATACCTAGCATTTTGTTACAACCAGTAAAACCCCTAGATCAGTTTCTACCTGAAAGCTATTTTACATCTAGTAAACCCTCCTAAGTCAGTTCCTACCTAAATACCATTTTACATCCAGTAAATCCCCCCCCCCCATGTCAGTTTCTACCTAAATACCATTTTACATCCAGTAAACCTCTCTAGAAAATAGACTAGATGCTTTTGAAAATAACTGCCTTCGAAGACTGCTAAATATCTGTTGGCACGACTTCAGATCGGTTACATCAATAAGACAAGAAACTAAACGAGACTACACATCAAACATTATCAGAAGATGTCGCTGGAACTACATCGGCCATGTACTCAGAATGAACGAAAAACACTCCCACACCAAGCATTTACGTAGTCACCAGGGGTTAAAAGAAAGCGGGGAAGACCCAAAGACACACTAAGAAGAGTTATCACCAAGGAGTGTTCAACAATGCTCATCAGAAACACCGAAGATCTAAAGCAAGCAGCAAGGAATCGCCAGACATGGTCAGCCTTGTTCTCCACCCTACGAGCCACCTTTGGCCCAAGACCAAATTAACTAACTAACTAAACCCTTCTAGGTCAGTTTCTACCTAAATACGAGGGGAAGTCACTAAGTAATTCGCAAATGTCTGTTACAACAAAACTAAATGCAACAGTAATTTTAAAACTTTTAATTTTTGAACCTACATTATTCTATTTCTCAAAGTAATCGTCACCAACATTGATACATGTGTCCCATCGTGTAATCAATGATGCAATACCCATGGCGTAAAAACTGGGAGTCCAACTTCTGAACCATTTTTTTACTTCTGTTTCCACCTCTTTGTCACTCGAGAATCTTCTCCCACCAAGGTGGTTCTTCAATGGACCAAACGGGTGAAAGTCACTTGGAGCTAATTCAGGACTATAGGGTGGATGTCCAAGAACTTTCCAACCCAACTGGCTAATTTCCTCTTGGGTTAACCGTATGTGGTCTGGCACTGTCATGAAGGAGAAGCACATCTCTAGTCAGCAGACCAGGACATTTTCTTCGAATTGCATCTCGTAGCATCGACAGAACTTCATAGTACGATACAGAATTCACATTGTCACCATAACCTTCCCCGAAGAAGGTGTAATCTTGAATTTCTTTGCTCATGGCAATGACGGGTGTTTCCATTGCACTGAGACGTATTTTGATTTGGGTTGGTAGTGGTGCAACCAAGATTCGTCTCCAGTAATAATCCTTTGGAGCATGTCTTCACCTTCATATGCGTAATGACAGAGATGCTACAATGACAAGCCAAATCGGTTCATTTTGTGTTCATCCATTCAGATCTCTGGGTACCCAGCGTGAGCAAACTTTCCGAAAATTCAATTGCTCATGCATTATTCTGTAGGCTACGCCATGTGAACATCCGATTGCACTTGCTACACTGTCTATCGTTACTCGTCTATCAGCTCTGATAATCTCATTCGCACGTTGCACAGTAGCTTCTGTTGCAATCTGAACAGGATGGCCAAGTCGGACTTTGTCAACAATTTCGGTGCGTCCTGAGAACATTCTTTTACCCAGTTATAGACCGCTTTACGTGATAAACTCTTTTCAGCATAAACTGTAATAATTTCCTTATGAATGTCCTCAAGCCCACAAAAATTGCACTACACTTCTCTGTTCTTCTTTGGTAGATAGAAGTGTATGGTGCAGTTTTACAAAGTGAGGGAGGGAGTGAGTAAGGTGAGAAAAAAATGAATAGAAAGTATGAGAATGTATAAATGAAAAACATACATCTGATATTTCGGCGTGAGCCTTTTTCGAGGATTACATGCACAACGAGACCAAAAAAAAAAAAAAAAAGAGAACTTATCTGAATGTGGCCTCCTTCAGAAGTATAAAACAAGTAGAAAACAGAGAAATGTTTTCTACTTCTGGAGGAGGCCATATTCAGATAAGTTCTTCGTTTTTTTGGGGTTTTTTTGTCTCGCTGTGCATGTAATCCTAAAAAAAGGCTCACGCTGAAATATCGGATGTTGTATGTTTTTCATTTATACATTCTCATACTTTCTGTTCTTTTTTTTCTCACTTTACTCACTCCCTCCCTCACTTTGTAAAACTGCATCATACACCTCTATCTACCTTTTTTATTTAAACCAGTTTTACTGCAGTCACCATCCCTTTTATCTGTTCTTCTTTGGTACACACTAACAGTTGGGTAGCCATTTTGTTATTGCTTTGCACATGCGCACGTAATTCCCAGCGCCCCCTACATACAACTAATATAAAGTTGGATGATGGTACTATCTAAGGATATATTTAAATACTATCTGATAACTGCCACTGATAAAATATTTCAATTTTAGAGTTACTTAGTGACTTCCCATTGTACCATTTTACATCCAGTAATCCCTTCTAGGCCAATTTCTACCTAAAAGCCATTTTACAACCACAAAACCCTTCTAGGTCAGTTTCTACCTAAAAGCAATGTTAGACTTTGCAAGCCCTTCCATCTTCTTAGCCCTATAATATAGCACAGCAAATGAGTAAAATAGCAATACTGATCATGGTGGACTAAAGAACACATAACTGCAAAATGTACTACATATGGTACAGCATCACAGTAACATTATGGAAATACCAAGACACTGGGGGGGGGGGGGGGGGGGGGAGGGGGGGTAACAGAGTACCTAGAAGATACATGAAAATTATGATACAACATTATCCATTTTACATTTTAAAAAATCCAAACAGGCAAACAGTAAATATAACTACAAAGCTAAACCTCAGTCATGTACAACTCCTGCCATGTTACTATAACATAAATGGACTATTCTGGGTCAATCTCTGACAAATAAATATTCAACAACTTACTGGTTTCTCGTGGAATAGAGGGCTGGTTATAAAGCCGGTTCTGTTTGAACTCCAAGGCTTTCTGTGCCGCGGTTTGTGTCTTCCTGGCCAATGCACTGGGCGTGACCAAAACCAATCTGCCACTTTCTCTGACGTAACCAAAAAAAAAAAAAAAAGACTTGACAAACAAGTCTCAACGCAACAACAAACATTAATCTAAAGCTGCAGAAACAATTTCAAGTAAAGCCACGCTATGTTTAAAGTCACAACAATGCTTTCAATAGCCTGCGATCGAGGTGGGGCTTACAGCAAATGTCTGTAGCTTCTACCAGTCCCCAGGTTTTCAAAGAAAAAACCCCTCAGAAACAACCACCACAGCACAGCCTCACGAGTCTCACCGAGTATCAGACTTAACAGCTTTCTGACCGTAGACCCTGAATGTCAAGGTTGGGCCCTCAAGTTTATCACTCTCTCCCATCGCACTGAACCTCAGCAACCTTCACTCACTGCCAACTTGGAGCATGGTTCCTTCCATATTTATGGAGCTGATTTTTACTTGAATATCCTATTCTCTCTTACTGTACCTGCATACTTTCTGAAACAGTTCCCCCCCCCCACCCCCCTAAAATGTGTGCATGCGTGCGTGTGCAGTGTTGGTAGGAATGGGACGGACACACACAAATCCTGACATGGCTCTGTGAAGTCCTTGATAGAAGAATATATACTGTCCAAAAAAAAAGAAACGTATAGCTTATATAAGCTTAATTTTTTATGTTATGACAAAAAATTTTTTTCCCAGGTATCTCAAACCAAACCAAAAATTGTCACCAAGATATCAGTTCCATGATTTAGCGTGAATTTTCCTATTCTTGAATATAGTCAGAACACAGTAGCTGCCCTTTCTAATTATGCATTTTTTTTAACCATAACTCACGTTGCGTCTATGGAAAAGTCGTAATTTTTGTGGTGAGTACAACTCACTTCCCATGCAAATGAAACGAAAGGATGAGATTATACAAACAAATTCAGTTAATTTTCAAGCAGACAATTATGGCGCATCTATCGCAAAATTTATGAAACATTGCTATTGGTTGCCTGCAAACAGGTGAAAGTCAAAGTCAGGTTGCCAGGCATTTAAACGTGCAGCAGAGTACCATCAGTTCGACTTTGGCAGTGTTTCCAAGCCACTGGCTCAGCTGAAGACCAGCACCACGGTGGACAACCCAGAGTGACAACAGCAGCTGATGATCGCTTTATTCTGGTTCTCACCTCAGAAACAGGTTTACAACAGCTTCTTCAAGTGCCCAGTCATTGCTTGCAGGACGTCGTGTGTCTGATCAAACTGTCTGGAATAGACTGCATGAAGCTGGACTGGTGGCACGACGAGACGCCATCGCCAAAATCGACTTGTTTGGGCCAACCAGCATCAGCCCTGGACAACTGACAATCAATGGAGACATGTCTGGTTTAGTGACAAATCTTCCTTTTTGTTGCACCACCATGACATGCAGAGAAGGGTCTACCATAGGCCAAATGAACGTTTTGCCCAAAACTGCACTGTGTGGTGGAGGTGTAATGGTATGGGAAATGATCAATTTCAACGGAAGGAGTCCATTGGTGCAGATTGAAGGAGGCTTGAATGCGCAACGATACGTCAATGAAATTCTTTGACCCCATGTTCTTCCATTTTTGGCTGCGCAAAAGGTCTGTGTTTCAACAGGACAACGCCAGACCCCATTCTGCACGGTTCACCACACAGTTCCTGACTGCCAACAACATTCTCACCCTTCCCTGGCCACCCCTGTCTCCAGACATGAATCTGATCTAGCACCTATGGGATGAGCTGCAAAGACGTGTTTGTCGCCGAAACGTTTCTCCAGCCAACCGTCGTGACATCTGATCGCATCTATGCCAAGAAGATGCCAGTCGCTGATCGATGCAAGCGGAGACCACACACCATAATAACTTGAGAACCCTGTGACTAACAAATTCTCGTCACACAGATGCAGGAAACTGTCAAGTGAGTGTTTAAACCCTTAGGTATTATTGTGCGCAATATGAAAATATTATTCATTCAATTTAAAAAGCTACAGAATATCAAAGTCATGGCTAAAACTGGGTCATCAGTAGTTATGTGTTTCTTTTTTTTTGGACAGTATATTTAAGGTATCTGTTATTTCCTTCATCCACCCCATGTGGGCTGCCTATTTCTCTGTTTCCTACATGTCTGAGTGTACTGTCTGTGGTATACTGTCTGGTGGTGGATGGATGTGATAATTTGAGAACCTAAAATATTTTCAAGGGTCAGCCAACAACAACAAAATCAGGGCTGCCAACATTTGTGGATCACGGTAACTTTTGACAGCCTGATGATTGCTGTCAAACCTGACACAAACATGAGTTCTTCTGAGGAAACAGCCAGGTAGACATCTTGGAACACTGGCTGCTAGTCTGTGCTATCTTGACCTCTTGGAGAAGGCAGCTAGTATAAATCTCACTCCCCTTTCATAAGAAGGCAGTTTGCAATAGCTGTGCTACGCCTCCACTCTGCATAGTTCATAAAAGTGTCACATGGACAGCACACTATACATACAACTGTCACTATTAAAGATAAACATAAAAACTCAACGTATATATTTTTTAAAAAGTATCATATATTCACATACTCATAGCATTACTGCTCAATCCAACACACTGATCTCAAAAAATGAGACAATGCCTGCTGTGAGCACCTGAGTAGCACAGTGGTTAGTGCACTAACCTTTCATGCTGAAGCTGGTGCTCACACAGATATAGAAATAGCAACCTGGCTCCTGGAACTAGGAAAGGCATCCATGCATGTTACTGACTACATTACCCTCCAGCATGTCGACAAGTCAAGGAAGATACGCACGCTGACATTGTATCTCAGGTGCCTTTCTGGCACAATCTCTCTCTCTCTAAACCTGAAGTGCCCAAGACACATGGGGCTTCTGCAAGGGTTTTCCACAAACACCTGCCCTCCACCATTTTTTTCCTGCTCTTGTCCAGGTAAGGCCCCCCCCCCACTGGTCAACTTACTATCTGTTGTTATTCTCCATGTCTTCTTTGGTCTACCCTTACTCTTGTCTCCCTGAGGTGTCCATCTTAGTGCTATTTTTGGTAACGAGCTGTCAGTCATCTGGAGTACATGCCCCAACCAAAACCAACATCTTTTCTCAATAATCTATGTCAGTAGCTTCATCAGCATTTCTGCCAGTAAGGTGTTACTTCTTATGGTATCTGGCCAAGATACTTTTCTCATCTTTCATAAACAATTAGTCTGGAAAGAATTCAGTTTGTTTTCTATAGTTTTCATGATTTTCCAGCATTCACTTCCATAGAGTAGCACACTTAGGATCAGTCAGCCAGTCATTTGCATGTCCCTTGCGGAACTCTGCCTCCCTAACAGCTCTCCAGTAGGCCTCTCGGTTGTAAGCAAGATACCCTGCTGCTGATGCATCCATCATTGATAGTCTTATCAATGATGTCTTGCAGCCATCTTCGCTTTGGTCTTCTCTTTCTTTTCCCCATTATATACCCTTCCAAGATGGCCTTCTCTAGATTATCATGACGTTTAATGCGTCCAAAATATTTTAAGTTTTCTCTGTTTAATCTTCCTTATCAGCCAGCCTTCTTCTTGTATTATGGATATATTTGTTCTTTTTTTGTGTTCACGATATTTGAAGAACTCTTCTGTAGCATTTACATTCAAAAGCATTTATGTGTTTCTCAGCTGTTTTGTTAAGTGTCCAGGTCTCAACATATGTCACCAGGGCAAAACACTTAGGATATTGCCCTTAAATATCCTGATTTTCATGTTCATGCTCAGCTTTTTGGATTTCCACATATTCTGCAAGACTGTGAATGCCTGGTTTGTTCCAGTTAGCCTGCTGTCAATACTCTCTACGCTGTCTTCATTTTCTACTACTCTACTGCCAAGATATACAAATTCATTGACCTCTTCCATTAACCTATATATTCTCAGTACATTTCTGTTGTTCACATTTTGCTTCGTCAACTTTGTCTTTCCTACACTGATCTTTAATCCTATTTTGCTAGCATTCTGGGTTAGCCTATTTATCTTGCGTATCCTTGCGTTTGCTTGATAGCAGACAAATGTCTTCCACTTTATGGCATAATAGGGAAACTTTTTAAAATGCTTTTTGTCATCACAAATGGGAGCTGGTCAGGAATTGAACCCATCCCTCAAGCAAGCTGAATATCAGCCTGATCAAATGGACAAGGATCTGAAGGTGTTAAAATCTGCATAAAAGTAGCATCAATGTAAACTAAAATGTAAAGCAGCATCAGTGTAAACCAAATGTAAAGCAGCATCAGTGTAAACCAAAGTGTAAAGCAGCATCAACGTAGTCTGCTGTGACTAACCCAAAAGGTATAAAATCCTCCGCTGGATTGTAAGCATCACTAACATCCTCAACACCACTGTCACTGAGGCTATCATCTTCATGATCAGATCCTTCTTCACTATCATCATCATCCCTTGCCTTTTTCAAAGAAGACTGATCTGAATGGATTTTTTTAAAAAAGCATAAATTTTCATTCTGATAAAAAAACAAAAATGACAATGTTGTATAAACAGTACTCAAGAGCCAAATTTTATCTTTTCAATGAGGATGAATCTTTTAATGGTAAAAAACAAAAACACAGACAAAAGATAGGGTCAGGTTAGTATGTCAAGCAAGTAATGTGACTAGATAGAGTATTGTTAGGGTATCAAGCAAGTAATGTGGTTAGATAGAGTAAGGTTAGGACATCAAGCAAGTAATGTGACTAGATAGAGTAAGGTTAGGACATCAAGCAAGTAATGTGGTTAGATAGAGTATGGTTAGGACATCAAGCAAGTAATGTGACTAGATAGAGTAAGGTTAAGACATCAAGCAAGTAATGTGGTTAGATAGAGTAAGGTTAGGACATCAAGCAAGTAATGTGACTAGATAGAGTAAGGTTAGGACATCAAGAAAGTAATGTGACTAGATAGAGTAAGGTTAGGACATCAAGCAAGTAATGTGACTAGATAGAGTAAGGTTAGGACATCAAGCAAGTAATGAGGCTAGACAGCATCAAGCAAATAATGTGGTTAGACAGCATCAAGCAAGTAATGTGGCTAGACAGCATCAAGCAAGTAATGAGGCTAGACAGAGTCAGGTTAGTACATCAAGCAAGTAATGTGGCTAGACAGCATCAAGCATGTAATGTGGCTAGACAGAGTCAGGTTAGTACATCAAGCAAGTAATATGGCTAGACAGCATCAAGCAAGTAATGTGGCTAGACAGGTTAGTATATCAAGCAAGTAATGTGGTTAGACAGCATCAAGTAAGTAATGAGGTTAGACAGAGTCAGGTTAGTACATCAAGCAAGTAATGTGACTAGACAGAGTCAGGTTAGTACATCAAGCAAGTAATGTGGCTAGACAAAGTCAGGTTAGTACGTCAAGCAAGTAATGTGGCTAGACAGCATCAAGCAAGTAATGTGGCTAGACAGAGTCAGGTTAGTACATCAAGCAAGTAATGTGGTTAGACAGTCAGGTTAGTATATCAAGCAAGTAAGGTGGCTAGACAGAGTCAGGTTAGTACATCAAGCAAGTAATGTGGCTAGGCAGCATCAAGCAAGTAATGAGGCTAGACAGAGTCAGGCTAGTACATCAAGCAAGTAATGTGGCTAGACAGCATCAAGCAAGTAATGAGGCTAGACAGCATCAAGCAAGTAATGTGGCTAGACAGCATCAAGCAAGTAATGTGGCTAGACAGCATCAAGCAAGTAATGTGGCTAGACAGCATCAAGCAAGTAATGTGGCTAGACAGAGTCAGGTTAGTACATCAAGCAAGTAATGTGGCTAGACAGAGTCAGGTTAGTACATCAAGCAAGTAATGTGGCTAGACAGAGTCAGGTTAGTACATCAAGCAAGTAATGTGGCTAGACACAGGTTAGTATATCAAGCAAGTAATGAGGCTAGACAGCATCAAGCAAATAATGTGGCTAGACAGCATCAAGCAAGTAATGTGGCTAGACAGCATCAAGCAAGTAATGAGGCTAGACAGAGTCAGGTTAGTACATCAAGCAAGTAATGTGGCTAGACAGACAGGTTAGTACATCAAGCAAGTAATGAGGCTAAACAGCATCAAGCAAGTAATGAGGCTAGATCAGTATCCCATTTTTCCTTCAATCTCTCCTGTTCTCACCTGGCCCTATCTGCTCAACCAACCAAACAACCAAGCCACCCGCCCAATCAACCAACCTTATGCCAAACCTGTATATGAGATGTATATGAAGTAACAAAACAAACAAGGCACCAAACTGTTCTGGAATTCACAGTAAAAATGTAGGGAAAAGCAATGATTCTTTTTTTTTCTCCTCCTAACATACCATTACCATCCTCAGCTTGGGCTGTTTTGGCTGATTTCGCTGAGACAGCTTCTAAGACATCATCTGGCAACCTCCTTTTGCTAAGGTCCTCTAACTTGTGTTTCTGTGAACAATTTCAGCATGAGAAGTGCTACAAAGATTAGCAATGACAGCTTTTATAAACATTTACAGGGCATTCCAAAAGCTCTTGTGGAGACTGAATGTTATTACTAAAATACTGGACAAGAATTTTTGTGGAATCCCTGTAGCCATATTAAAATACTTTTTTTTAAAATGGTGCTTCGTAGTTCAGTGGCATATGTCCTTCAAAGTCAGATTCTTCCATAAACAGCACAATTCTATTGTCATACTACAATTCCCCTATTTTTTTTTAGTATTCTACAACTTCTCATCTGTTTACCTTTGTGCTTCTGTTGATTATAATGCTATGGAACTGGTTTGTAGAAAGAAAGGACATGAGATATAAACAGAAACAAGGATATAAAATCAAGAGTACAGTTGACCTAATAAAAGAGCTATCCTGAGAAAGCTGAACTGAGAACTGAGACTAGCAGACTGTCAACATCTGGCCTGGAAGACAGAACATCAGAAGAACACAAATAATTAGTATATAAGTATATAACCACACATGAAGCCACTGCAGTAAAGCTGTGATAACAAAATGTTTAAATCTATTTAAGAAAAAAAAAAGTCTGAACAGGTTTATTAATTAACGAGCACAACTATGCATTCATTAATTAATAAAGCTGTTCCTACTTTTTTTCTTGAATAGTTTTAACACTCCATTAGAACAAGAACAGATAGCAGCAGTGTTTGTGCTAGGATTTTTTTCAAAACCAGAACATTAGTACTCATCTTTCACCTTGCATGAAGAACTTTCTGAAATAATGGATTTTAAATTCTACATTCGGTACCTATATCTCTTTTTTTTTTTTTTAAAAGAAACGTAAAATAAACTTTACAAACATCAACAGAAAGTAAATGTTCATGTGCAAGTTTTTTTGCTTACTTTATTTGTGGTGAGATTTCACCTTGACGAAATGCTCACATGCTGGACCAAAGTCAAAACTGGCCCAATTATCCTCCATGCAGATAGAGCATCATATGTCTACTAGTCCAATTATCTTCCATGCAGATGGAGCATCATATGTCTATTGACACAATTATCCTCCATGCAGATGGAGCATCATATGTCTACTGACACAATTATCCTCCATGCAGATGGAGCATCATACGTCTACTGGCCCAATTATCCTCCATGCAGATAGAGCATCATACGTCTAGTGGCCCAATTATCCTCCATGCAGATAGAGCATCATACGTCTACTGACCCAATTATCCTCCATGCAGATAGAGCATCATACGTCTAGTGGCCAATTATCCTCCATGCAGATAGAGCATCATACGTCTACTGACCCAATTATCCTCTATGCAGAAAGAGCATCATTCGTCTAGTGGCCTAATTATTATCCATGCAGATAGAGCATCATACGTCTAGTGGCCCAATTATCCTATATGCAGATAGAGCATCATACGTCTAGTGGCCCAATTATCCTCCATGCAGATAGAGCATCATACGTCTAGTGGCCCAATTATCCTCCATGCAGTTAGAGCATCATACGTCTAGTGGCCTAATTATCCTCCATGCAGATAGAGCATCATACGTCTAGTGGCCTAATTATCCTCCATGCAGATAGAGCATCATACGTCTAGTGGCCCAATTATCCTCCATGCAGATAGAGCATCATACGTCTAGTGGCCCAATTATCCTCCATGCAGATAGAGCATCATACGTCTAGTGGCCCAATTATCCTCCATGCAGATAGAGCATCATACGTCTAGTGGCCCAATTATCCTCCATGCAGATAGAGCATCATATGTCTCTCTCTCTCTCTCTGAACCTGAAGCCAAGGGTTTTCCACAAATTCCTGTCCTTTGCCTTTTTTTCCCGCTCTTGCCCAGGTGAGCCCTCTATTGCTCAAATCCTTTCTGTTCTTCTTCTCCATGTCTCTTTTGGTCTACCCTTACTTATGTTCCCCTGTGGTGTCCATCTTAGTGCTATTTTTGGTAGTGAGTTGTCAGTCATTCGGAGCGCATGTCCCAACCATCGCCAGCGTCTTTCCTCAATAATTGCTGTCAGTGGCTTCATCTGCATTTCTGCCAACAAGATGTTATTTCTTATGGTGTTTGGCCAAAATATTTTTCTAATTCTTCGTAAACATTTAGTCTGGAAAGAATTCAACTTGTTTTCTATTGTTTTGGTGATTTTCCAGCATTCACTTCCATAGAGTAGTACACTTAGAACATTACTCTTAAATATCCTGATTTTTGTCTTCACGCTTAGTTTTTTAGATTTCCATATAGTCTGTACCATTGCAAAAGCCTGGTTTGCTCTAGTAAGTCTGCTGTTGATGCCCTCTGTGCTGTCTCCATTTTCTACTACTCTATTGCCAAGGTATACAAATTCATTGACCTCCTCCACTAACTTGCTATCTATTCTGAGTACATTTCTGTTGTTCACATTTTGCTTCATTAACTTTGTCTTTCCTACGTTGATCTTTAGTCCTATGTTGTTTGCATTCTGAGTTAGCTTGTTTATTTTATCTTGCATATCATGTCTACTGGCCTAATAATCCTCCAACCAGTTTTGCTGGTTGCTTTCTTTTTGTCTTTTCTTTTTCTTTAATAGGTTTTGGATAATATAAGACAGTTACTTACTCCAATGACCTCCAAAAGTTTCAGTTATTTGTTTTTTAAATAAGTAATTTACCAATAATTGCCAGTTCATGCAATCACTGGATAAGTGATTGAAATATCCCGTTTGCTCACTGACTATATGTTGATTACTTGACTGAAATATCCCGTTTGCTCACTGACCATATGTTGATTACTTGACTGAAATATCCCATTTGCCCACTGACTATATATTGATCGTTTGACTGAAATATCCCATTTGCCCACTGGCCATATGTTGATTACTTGACTGAAATATCCCATTTGCCCACTGATCATATACTGACCATTTGAATGAAATAACCCATCTGCCCACTGACCATACGTTGTTCATATCTCATAAAGGGTAAAAACGGCTCTTACTGATAAAAATCTCACCTTCTGAAGTCTGAACTTTTCATTTCGTTGCCGTCTTCTCTCTCTATCTTCTTCTTTGCTCCTCCTCAACGACTCCTGGATATCCCTGATCTGTGACAAGCCCTGCTGTCGAGACGCTGCGACACTCAGCTCTTCTGGAGCATCATCATCTGAGAACGTGAACACATTATCAAACAGTAAACTGACTGGGTTAAGCACCACTCTCTTCAAACCAAATAAAAAGAGAAAATCTACCTGTAAGGTGAGGTACACTAAAGTACAGACTTCATATGGCTTTCAGTGGAATAGTCAGAAAACAGGTATTTATTTTAAAAAATCAGCCCCAAATGCAAAAAGTACCATCATGGAAAGCATACCTGGTACTCCAACCAATCTAGTGGGAACGATCTGGAAGGATGAGGCAGGTTCTGTACACAGGCAGCGGCTTGAGCCATTGCAGAAATCAACTATCCACAGAGTCACCTTCATTTATTTCCCTGGGCACGCTGGCATTCAGGGAAATGAGAGAGCTGATAGGTTGGCTGGCTCTGCCATCATCA
The DNA here is from genome assembly GCA_009760885.1 of Achatina immaculata. NCBI lineage: Eukaryota > Metazoa > Mollusca > Gastropoda > Stylommatophora > Achatinidae > Lissachatina > Lissachatina immaculata. Next base: position 10,173,571 of record CM019712.1, on the reverse strand, counting down.
CAAATGGACAACCACTGGATTGAGCTAATATTGTTAACACATTCACAGAGACGGGCAGAGTGGAGGACTTTGGGAACAGCAAATCTACATCGCTGCTTAGACTGAAAGAGCTGGGAGTACAGACTGGCATGGCCAGGAACGACAGACATACTGGACACGTGAAGGGACTTGTCAACCAACACAGGATGATCACTATCAGCCGCAGGACACTGATGGATATGTTGGGGGGGGGGGGGGGGGGGGGAATCTGAGCACCTATGGACATGTCCAGAGTTCAATGATGATGACCCAGACCATAAACCATAATCTAGTGAGTGTCATACTTCATTATCAAGAAGTAGCAGAATTCATCAGCTTCTGGCATGAGCCAACTCAGCTTCAAACAACATTCATTACAGCAGACATGAAAGATGGCTAACCAAAGCTCTATTCCACAGATATTCAGTGGTTACATGCACAGGAAAACAATGGACAGATGCTGGGTCACTCTCCTGCAAGGAGAACATCATTTGAATACACAGAAGACACCACAAACTACAGCAGAACTGCTAATATGTGTGCATGTCAAAGCAGTGGCAGCCAGATATGTTTACTCAAAATTATTTTTTTGTTTACCTCTTGATCTCTATGGTGATCTTTTATGAACTTCTTTATCCCCGATACTCTACCAGTGCCCCCGTGTGGTACCCGGGATCTGCAAAGAATAGGACCACTGTACCCTACCATGCATGATCGTAAAAGGCGACTAAGGAGGGTTCAGCATAGGGCCAGCAACCCTATCTGGTAAAAAACTATCAGACTGCTACAGAAACAGAAGCAAGGGAAAAAGCAAATGCAGGTGGAAGGAGAAATGCTTATCAGGAAACTGAGCCCATGAAGGTTGTGGATGAAAGCCAGCCACTGGAAGTCCCCAGCCCGACTGCAGACCTCCTGGAACCTAAACAAAAGATGCAAATAGGCAGCTGGAATGTAAGAACACTAAACCAGACTGGAAAACTAGCACAAACCATCAAGGAAATGCACAGATACAAACTAGACATACTAGGAATACAAGAAGCAAGATGGACAGGACAAGGCAGAAGGAAATTAACAACACAGCACACAGAAGATACAATAATATGGTCAGGTAAAGAAGATCTTCATGAAGGAGGAGTAGCATTGATTATAACAAAAGAAGCATCAAGAGCATTGCTGAAATGGACCCCAATAAATGAGAGATTATTATATGCACGGTTCAACTCAAGATTCACGAAGCTGTCTATTATAGTTTGTTATGCACCAACAGAAGCAGCTGAAGAGGAATTAAAAGAAGATTTTTACAACAGCCTCCAAGCCACAGTAGAAACAATACCCAAGCATGATATGCTACTCATCTTGGGCGACTTCAATGCAAAAGTAGGTGAAGGAAATGAAGATAGAAGAAGAATCATGGGAAGAGAAGGAATCGGAGAAATAAATGAAAATGGAGAAAGACTGTGCAGTTTCTGTGAAGAAAACATGATGACCATCGGAGGGACAATTTTCCAACACAAAAACATCCATAAGGTGACTTGGAGGTCACCAGATAAAACCACAGAAAACCAAATCGATCACATACTAATAAACAACAAGTAGAAACGGTCACTACAAGATGTGCGAGCAAGGAAAGGAGCAGATATAGGAAGTGATCACAACCTTCTGGTAGCAAAAATAAAACTAAAATTAAGGAAAGCCAGAATCGGAGAACACAGAAGATACATTTTGATACAAGAAAACTGATAGACCAGCAAACAAGAAATGAATTCTCAATAATACTTAAGAACCGCTTCAGTGTCCTACAAGATGAAGCAGAAATGTCCATATTAGAGTTCAATAAAACACTACAGGAAACAGCAAAAGAGGTGCTGGGATATCGGAAAAGGAGAAAAGAGGAATGGATAAGTGAGACCACATGGGAAAAGATAGAGCAAAGAAAAGAAATCAAGAAAAAATTACTGAACACCAAATCACAACGGCTTAAAGAACGAGTTTTAAGTAATTATGCACAAAAAGACAAAGAAGTGAAGGAATCATGCCGTCAAGATAAACGTCAATATTATGACAACTTAGCAGAAACAGCAGAGAAAGCAGCATATACAAATGACATGAAAACCATATATAAAATCACAAAGCAGATGACAGGTAACTTCAATACAAGATGTGAAAGTGCAGTAAGAACACAAAATGGACAACTGGTCAGTGGAGAAAGAGAAAAAATTGAAAGATGGAGGGAACACTTTAACACCCTACTAAACAGAACACAAGCAGAACAAGCAATAGATATACCTGAAGCAAAAGCGGAACTAAACATCAATACAGGACCAATAACAATAAATGAAGTAAAAGAGGCGATAAAGATGCTAAAATCAGACAGGGCACCAGGTGAAGATGAAGTGACTGCTGAGATGTTGAAAGCAGAAGAAACAGAAACACCAAAACAACTTTGCCGGATATTACAACAAATTTGGGATTTAGAAAAAGCCCCAGAGGAGTGGAAAACTGGTCTTATAGTAAAACTACCAAAGAAGGGTGACCTCAGAGATTGCGGGAACTGGAGAGGCATTACCCTACTGCCACTCACTAGTAAAGTATTTTGCAGAATAATCATCAACAGAATTGTACCAACACTTGAGGAAAAACTTCGGAAAGAGCAGGCAGGATTTAGGAAAGGAAGATCATGCATAGACCATATATTTGTACTTAGACAAATATTAGAACAGGCAAATGAGTGGCATAGCACAACATATGCATTATTCATAGATTTTGAGAAAGCCTTTGACAGTGTCAACAGAGATGCACTGTGGAAAATCCTAAGATGGCATGGCCTCCCCCATAAAATAGTTAATGTAATCAAAGCCCTATACGAGGGTTTTCAGTGCAAAGTTATCTGTGGAGAACATACCTCCAGCAGCTTTAGGGTACAAACAGGAGTGAAACAGGGATGTGTACTATCACCAACATTATTTATCTTGGCAGTAGACTGGCTAATGAAGGAGGCAACATCAGACAAACGCAGAGGATTACAATGGACCCTTGACACAGTGCTGGAGGACCTTGACTTTGCGGACGACATTTGTCTATTATCAAGCAGTCACAAAGATATGCAAGATAAAATAAACAAGTTAACCCAGAATGCAAACAACATAGGACTAAAGATCCATGTAGGAAAGACAAAGTTAATGAAGCAAAATGTGAACAACAGAAATGTACTCAGAGTAGATAACAAGTTAGTGGAGGAGGTCAACGAATTTGTATACCTTGGCAGCAGAGTAGTAGAAAATGGAGACAGCACAGAGGACATCAACAGCAGACTTACTAGAGCAAACCAGGCTTTTGCAATGCTACAGAATATATGGAAATCAAATAAACTAAGCATAAATATGAAAATCAGGATATTTAAGAGTAATGTTCTAAGTGTACTACTCTATGGAAGTGAATGCTGGAAAATCACCAAAACCATAGAAAACAAGTTGAATTCTTTCCAGACTAAATGTTTACGTAGAATTTAAAAAATATTTTGGCCAAACACCATAAGAAATAACATTTTATTGGCAGAAATGCAGATGAAACCACTGACAACAATTATTGAGGAAAGACGCTGGCGATGGTTGGGACATGTGCTCCGAATGACTGACAACTCACTACCAAAAATAGCACTAAGATGGACACCACAGGGGAGCAGAAGTAAGGGTAGACCAAAAGAGACATGGAGAAGAACAACAGAAAGGATGTTGAGCAATAGAGGGCTCACCTGGGCAAGAGCAGAAAAAAAGGCGAAAGACAGGCATTTGTGGAAAACCCTTGCGGAAGCCCCATGTGCCCTGGGCACTTAAGGTTCAGAGAGAGAGAGAGAGACTACCAGTGATTGTGCTAGGATACTCTGCCACTGATCATGCTAGGATGCTCTACCAGTGATCATGCTAGGATGCTCTACCAGTGATCATGCTAGGATGCTCTACCAGTGATCATGCTAGGATGCTCTACCAGTGATCATGCTAGGATGCTCTACCAGTGATCATGCTAGGATGCTCTACCAGTGATCATGCTAGGATGCTCTACCAGTGATCATGCTAGGATGCTCTACCAGCGATCATGCTAGGATGCTCTACCAGCGATCATGCTAGGATGCTCTACCAACGATCATGCTAGGATGCTCTACCAGCCATCATGCTAGGATGCTCTACCACCGATCATGCTAGGATGCTCTACCAGCAATCATGCTAGGATGCTCTACCACCGATCATGCTAGGATGCTCTACCAGCAATCATGCTAGGATGCTCTACCAGCAACAGTGCTAGGATGATCTACCAGCGATCGAGCTAGGATTTCTTAAAACCAGTATAGCTGCGCCTGTCTTTCACCCTGCATGAAGTACATTCTGAAATGCCAGTTTTCTCAACACAACATCCCACACTTATACCTTTCTTCTAATTCTAAACTTTACAAACATCACCAAAAATTAAATGTTGGCATGAACTTTATATTCTGACTTCATCTGCGACAAGATTAATCTTTACAAAAATGCTCACAAGCCAAGCCAGAATTAAAACTGGCTTTTCCTCCTCCATACAAATTGAGCATCATCAGTCTACTGACCCAAATATCCTCCAACAAACTTCTCTGGTTGCTTTTTTTTTTTACTAGGCTTGTGAGAATATACACCGGTTACAGTAACTGATGGCATCCAAATTTTTTTTCTAATCAGTAATTTACCGGTAATTATCGGTTAATGTGATCACTGACTCTAATGTAAACCCTAACCCTAAACCCTACCCAACTGATGAAGCCTAGTATCTCTGATGTAATCAAACAGGTTAAACAAATTATGTCTATAATCATCTTATCTGTGGATTAACAAATATATATATCACTCTTCTGAACCACCTCCATATATAGAGATTTTTTTAAAAATAAATAAATCAATGCATAAGTAAGAAGAGGCCACCCATGCAGAAGATGGAGATAGGAAATTACAGCAGCATTAAATATCCCATTATAGGAAGCAAATTGTCAAGCCCTATCAAGACATCTATTTGTCCCCTCAACACCGAAAGGTATATGAGGAAAGAGACAAGACAAGACAAGACAAAACTAAGTGACTGTTTCTTCATGCTGGCCTGGACCTCCAGAACAAAATATCTTAATTAACAAAAGAAGACCTAAAAATAAAATAAAAATGAAGAAATGAGGATTACAGTTCTACATGGTGCTGTCTTACATTATGCCTGTGAAAACATGGCCAAGAGAAAAAATCCATGGGCAGTCTAACCTGGAGATACAATAAAGTCACCAAGAGAGCTGATGGAAAATATCAAGGACTGTGATCAAGGATAGACAAGCATGACCATCAATGCTATCAGCATGGCACATGATGATGATATCTGGACAATAAAGAAAAATATGACCATCATCATCAGGTGCCATGCCGACTGGCATAGGCTATTATGCTTCTCCAGAGTAAACGATCCCTCATGCAGGCCATCAGCTCAGTTAGCGATCTCCTCTCACACCATCCCATCAGACTGTCCAGTATCATTTCTCTTGTTCTTCCTCTTGATCTTCCTTCTATTTTTCCTGTTGTTATAATGTTTTCAATGCCCCCTCTTCTTACTGCATGTCCTATAAAAGTATATTGTCTCTCTCTTATTTTTTTAACAAGGTTTTTTGTCTCTTCAGCTCTTCTCATACATTCTTCATTAGTTATTTTTTGCTGTCCAGGGGATTCACAACATTCTTCTAATAAACCACATTTCTGCTGCTTCCAATGATTTTTGTGCAGACTTGCCTATTGTCCATGATTCACTTCCATATAACAAGACAGGTTCAATATAGCATTTTAGGACTCGCTTTATAACATTCATTGATAAGGATGTGACACAGAAGTCAAAAGCAATATCGAAGTGAGTTTTGGAGAAAGATGCATTATATGCCTTGGGCAGTCGGTGATGTCTTGAGACTAGGACCTATGATATCTTCAGATATAACCTGACCATCACTTAAAGTTGATGAAAGATGGGAAATGGCTGAAATGGGACAGTGTGAGATACAGCTGAGCTACCATAAACAGACTGCAGACCATGAGAGGCAGAATTTACTGCTGCCCTGTGTGATAAGCCATACTGGTGATGACTGCTTTGTCAGGGGGTGAGGACACTATCACAGCAGTCCACAGCTGACATACTAGCACCAAGGTTGATGAACCACGGCTGACCAAGTCCCTGTCCCACTTCTCTGCTGGTACCCCCAGTACCCAGCCTGGTTAACAAGGCAGGGGTCACTGTAGTTCCCATGGTGGTGGAGTTTGCTAAAAAAAAAAATAAATAAATAACTGCATACTCCCCGCTTTTAACTTAGATCAGAATCTGGGGGAAACGGCCATCATAGCCCTCACCCAAGCCAACTCAATGCTGTGTCTCAACATATTCATTGCATCGTCTGCAAAAAAGATTCAGCTCGTAGATCAGGGAGACAAAAGAAGATGATAAAAGCTATATAGACCATAATCTAATCACAAGGAAGGGTTAATAGAAACATTATCGCATAAGACAGACACAAACAACGAAATCTTGACCGGAGACCATGTATGGAACATACACGCCATGTCAGTACTGGTATAGCCCATGCTCATAAACTGGAGCTCGGCAAAACCAGGGACTTACCTGACGAGCTATCACCAACCACCATCTCGGGAACAGGTCGTTTAGACATCTCTTTACTCCGATATTATTACAATCTTGACTAAAACTACAAGGGGGAAATCTTTCCGCCTAGATCTTCTGTCTTACATGCAGGTACTTTCTCTCCCGGAAGTTGTCCAACCGGCATGGGAGGATATACTGGCCAGTGGGTAGTCAACAAGTGCAGTCACATTTTGGTTCGTTCCATATCATTATAATTATGTCCCCAAACAACACACCTGGCTAGTAAAGAAGATTAAACAAAGAAAACTGAAATATTTTGGAAACATTAAACGTCATGATAATTTAGAGAAGACCGTCTTGGAAAGGTACATAATGGGAAAAAGAAAGAGAGGAAGACCAAGCCGAAGATGGCTGCAAGACATCGTTGGTGATCTGCAAATGGATGGATCAGCAGCAGGCCATCTTGCTCACAACCGGAGAGGCCTACAGGAGTGCTGTTAGGGAGGTAAAGTTCCACAAGGGACATGCAAATGAATGAATGAACCCACCTCCCTCAGTTACGACCCAACTATCACACATCAAAAGTCTCTATTTAAACATTCTCTACGCTCCACCATGCCCATTTCTGAACAAACATTGGACAAGCCACATCTTCTTACAAGTTACAGCGTGGCCTATTCATTGTATTTTCTTTTTTTAAACATAGTATTCGTATGAATCTATACTTTATCTCTTCTCTCTGTTTATTCGTCATGTATGCTTTGTATGATTAAGGCTCACGCCGAAACGTCATAACTTTGTAGTCGTTAAGTAATAAAGCCGTTCCTACCTTTTTTCCAAGTTTATACATTCCTCCTAGTAAGGTCTTCAGTATATTAGTATGTCTTTTGATATGGCAAAAGTATTTTATTTTCTTGATCTTTATTTCTTTTAGAAGTTCACATTGAACTTGGAGCTGTTCTAAAGCTTGTGCATTTACTCTTTTCATTCTCCATGTTATATGACTTATAACTTATAATATGGCTTCTGGTTTTTTCTGCTGAACACCATTATTTTGGTTTTCTTGATATTGATCTCAGGTCCTCATTCTTGACTTGTGTTGTGCGTCATATCTATTCATTTCTGTAGGTTTTATGGAGCCTCTGATAGGAGGACTGTTTCATCTTATACCTTAAATTATTGACATTTCTTCCCCCTATGATCAGTCCTGGTAGTTCTTCTGAGTGTTTGAAGATGCTCGCTGTGTACAGGTTGAAGACACACGGAGACAGAACACATCCTTGTCTCACTCCCCTCTTTATGGGTATGTTTGTTGATGTCACCGCGCCGTATCTTACTAATGCTACCTTTTCCCAGTAGATATTTGTTATAATGTGTAAGTCTTTCTCACCAAGATTGATTTCCTCAGATTTGATCGGATTTATTGTTTGAGATACTTAGCAGTCTGTGGCTTTTGCTTTCTTGAGTATAAACAAACTGCCATAAACTAAAAAGAGTGTTTCATTTCTAATTATGTGTTATCTGTATGTGCAACAGCCAACATCAGGGGAGAAACGGAGTTTCCCCAATAGGTTTCTCTCGCAAAATCAAATATTATAAGGGAACTAATCGACAAAATACCTGATACGAAGAAAGGTCATCTGGTGTTTCAAGTGAATTAACTACTGTGTCTTTTTTTTCTAAAAAAAATCTATGTAATTTCTAAAATATGTAACAAAGAGCGACACCAGCAGATGTACATCACTTCAACATCCGAAAGCATCTATCTCTAGAACAATTGCAAGTTACTTCCCTTGCAAATTGGCAAAAATTTCGAAGGGAAGCAATCCTATTTCTTTTATCTATTTATTTAGGTCAGATATTACACCTTTAAGTTAAAAGCAAAATTATTTTATAAACGAATATAAGACTAGAAAAGTAAATGCATACAAACATTTTAGAATTCTTAGTTTTTATTTGAGAATTATAAAAAAAATTTAATAGAACTTCATAATTAATAAATAAGGTTCAAAAATAATGAAAGGAAGGTTTTTTTGGTATTTCAGACTTTGGTCTGAGTATAACAGGTTGCGTCATTACAGTCAGGACATTCCTAGAAAATCCGAAAGGATTTAGATCTTTATTTGTAGGGCAAACCATTGCCTGAAGTCTCCCTATAGAATCTCTGTCAATATCGTCACATTGTGCCACACGGGTAGACTGTCCAGGATGAGAAGTAACTCATGCCATCTTAGGATTTTCCACAGTGCATCTCTGTTGAACAGCTACCTAGGACATACATTAGCTGGAGGAATGGCAAGGCATATTCAACACCATGAAGTCAGAGCTGTTGTCCAGAAATGTGCCCATAAAAAAACACAATTAAGATTTGTAAAATGTTATACCTACTCTGTGTTACTGTATGGAGTAGAAACCCGGACTCTAAGCAAAAAAGATGGAGAGAAATATTAACGCAGCAGAAATGTGGTTCTACAGAAAACTAGGTCATATAACATGGAGGATGAAAAGACCAAAAACACAAGTTTTAGAACAGCTCCAAGTGCAATGTGAACTTCTAAAAGAAATAAAGATCAACAAAACAAAATACTTTGGCCATATCAAAAGACATAACAACATACTGAAGACCATATTAGAAGGAAAGGTGGAAGGAAAAAGAGCAAGAGGAAGACAGAGATGTAGATGGGAAGATAACATACGGGAATGGTCAGGACACAGCCTGGCTGAGTACACCATCAAGGCAAGGGAACTGGAGATTCATTACCACCAACTTTCGTTCTGGAGAAGGCACATGATGATGATGATCTACTTGCTAACCGCTATTTGCTGTTCACAAACTACAAGAAGGTCTTAGCCGACGTTAAAAACTAAACTACAAGAAGGTCTTAGCCGACGTTAAAAACTAAACTACAAGAAGGTCTTAGCCGACGTTAAAAACTAAACTACAAGAAGGTCTTAGCCGACGTTAAAAACTAAACTACAAGAAGGTCTTAGCCGACGTTAAAAACTAAACTACAAGAAGGCCTTAGCCAGCATTAAAAACTAAACTACAATAAGGGCTTTGTCCGTGTTAAAAACTAAACTACAAGAAGGGCTTTGTCCATGTTAAAAACTAAACTACAAGAAGGACTTTGCCCATGTTAAAAACTAAACTACAAGAAGGGCTTTGTCCATGTTAAAAACTAAACTACAAGAAGGGCTTTGCACATGTTAAAAACTAAACTTCAAGAAGGGCTTTGCCCATGTTAAAAACTAAACTACAAGAAGGGCTTTGCCCATGTTAAAAACTAAACTACAAGAAGGGCTTAGCCAACGTTAAAAACTAAACTACAAGAAGGCCTTAGCCAGCATTAAAAACTAAACTACAAGAAGGGCTTTGTCCATGTTAAAAACTAAACTACAAGAAGGGCTTTGTCCATGTTAAAAACTAAACTACAAGAAGGACTTTGTCCATGTTAAAAACTAAACTACACGAAAGGCTTTGTCCATGTTAAAAACTAAACTACAAGAAGGGCTTTGTCCATGTTAAAAACTAAACTACAAGAAGGGCTTTGTCCATGTTAAAAACTAAACTACAAGAAGGGCTTTGTCCATGTTAAAAACTAAACTACAAGAAGGGCTTTGTCCATGTTAAAAACTAAACTACAAGAAGGGCTTTGTCCATGTTAAAAACTAAACTACAAGAAGGGCTTTGTCCATGTTAAAAACTAAACTACAAGAAGGGCTTTGTCCATGTTAAAAACTAAACTACAAGAAGGGCTTTGTAAATGTTAAAAACTAAACTACAAGAAGGGCTTTGTCCATGTTAAAAACTAAACTACAAGAAGGGCTTTGTAAATGTTAAAAACTAAACTACAAGAAGGGCTTTGTCCATGTTAAAAACTAAACTACAAGAAGGGCTTTGTCCATGTTAAAAACTAAACTACAAGAAGGGCTTTGTAAATGTTAAAAACTAAACTACAAGAAGGGCTTTGTCCATGTTAAAAACTAAACTACAAGAAGGGCTTTGTAAATGTTAAAAACTAAACTACAAGAAGGGCTTTGTACATGTTTAAAAGACTAGTAAATCTGTAGCGGAACTGTACTATGAAGAGCGAACCAATCACACTGCTTCCCAGATCATCAGAGGAAGAGCTCCCCACCACAAGGCTCGCCCCTACGATGCTGCAGTACGTGCCTTTGTTGCAGGCGGGGCAAGTTGGGGGGAGGGGGGGCGGCAAAAATGGGAAAGTGAGATGAACTGAAGGAGATAAAAATGAAATGAAAATGATTTTAATAATTTGTTGTAAACACCACCGTCATTTATTACTCAGCACGCTTACCTGTGGGTCGGCCCAACATTATCTTGGGAAAAGGTTCATAACGAACTGATTTCTGTCCTTGGTTAGTAGAGCAGAGACTCGCATGGGCCCATTGTAACACTCCCAAAGCGTGTTACGGAGAATGGAGAGAAGCCTAAAATAACTTCTCTTTGCTCCAAGCTGCTGTCGCAAACGTTTGCGCTGGTATTTTCTGCCTAGATCTTCGATCCTCCCAGACTGCTGTACTTTGTAGCTGATAGAAAAGTGCTGATCTTCCATAGGATCTTGTCTGGCCTTGTCTTATCTTGTCTTCTCCCTGTAACTGCGAGATGGTGTTCTTTGCAGCCGATGCTGTGAAAATTTGAGGCACAGCATAGTGTGGGACTGGGAGCGGGTTATGGGATTTTTTTTTCAGTCCCTGAGTGCAGCTAAAAAGCAAGGGGTGTGCAGAACTTCTTTAGTAGACATCACCACCATGGGGACTATGGCAATCCCTATCCAGTTAATTATTTATTTAATTTTTAACATAGAATTCACGTGAATCTATACTTTATCTCATCTCTCTAATTATTCGTCCTGTGTGTGTTTGTATGATTAAGGCTCACGCCGAAACGTCACAACTTTGTAGTCCTTAAGTAATAAAGCTGTTCCTACTTTTCCCCTAGTTTGTACACACTAGAGCTTCTGACCATATATAAACATGTGAGTCCAAATTTACGTAAATTAACTGACTGACAATAATGAAGAGGTATGGTAGAAAACCCACAATGAAAGAAAAGATAATGAAAAGACCTTGCTGGTGGACAGGACATACACTTGGAAAGCCTACCACAAACATAACCAGACAAACTCTCACCTGGAATCCCCGGGGTAAGAGGAAACAAGGAAGACTGGTGAAGGAGTCTTGAAGCAGAGATAAAAAAAGATGGACTACACCTGGAGACAGGTAGAAGAAACAGACCAGGACAGAAATAAGTGGAGAACCCCTGTTGATGTCCTGTGCCCCCAGATAGGAGTAAAGAAGACGAGGAAGTTGAATGTGTTAAAAAAATATATATATATTTCTGGAAATATATAAGCTTTGATAGATAAAGTCTGGCGTAATTTTTTTTAAAATCAGTGCGCAAACCACGCCTCCAGTGTTATATCCGCCCCCCCCCCCCGTCTCTGTGTGTCCAGGAAAGTATCAACATATCAATAAAAAAAAATAAGCTCCTCGGTCTTCACATACAACATTTATGAAAATCAAAAACATTCTGTGCAGAAAAGTTCTATCGATGAATACCAAAAAGAGAGTCATTCACTGTTACATCGAACCCGTATTATTATATGAATACGAAGCAGGGACAGTAACCAAGAGAAGTCTAGATCTACTGGTAGCAGACGAGTTGTGGTTCCTAAGAAAAATGATTGCGCCAAGAAAACAAATGAAGAGGTTCTAAGCAAGGCTGGGCAAAAAAGAGAGAAATTATGACAAAATTCAGGACATGACAATCCAGATTTGTAGGACATGTTTTGAAAAGAGGCAAACTGGAACACCTAGTGACGATGTGAAAACTGGAGGGACAAAGGGACAGAGGAGGACAAAGAAACAAGATACTTGATGGACTAAAAAAGAGTGGCATAGATCATGGTCCAGCATCCATTAAAAAAACAGCACAGGGTAGATGACTGTGGAAATCAATGACAACTAACGCCTGACTGAAAGAGAAAGAGCATGAGGAGGAGGAGGAGGAGGAGGAGAGGGAGAGGAAGAGAGAGTCTTTACATGTATTCCCTTGCGTGAACCCAACCTTCACCTAGCCAGACCGTCCTTGACCTCGATCACGAAGGCATGGGATGATTTATACGTGGTCAAGTTCTCCTGACCCATCCATCTATTTCTATATTCTCCCTCACGTAAATCCCTCTCACCGCACAACATGGAGTGCAGCAACACAACCCGACATGAAAGCCCTTTATAAAGAGGTCAGCGTGCCAGTGCTGCTTAGATCTTTATCCATCGTTCGTTAATTAAATCAGTTTAACTTTCAAGCGGCCAGTATCAAAGACAAGAATTCTTGTGATCTTAATTTTTGTTATATTCTGCCTACTAGACCAAAACCTGTATCTGCGAAATTCCAATTCTCGGAAGTGTTGCCCTCATATTCCATAAAATTTAGTGATACTTTTTTTCCCCATGTGTAAGTTTGCTTTAGATAAGACGTCGAATTCTAAAGGAAGTTTCATTATCAACTGCATGGCCAGATTTAACAGTGTATTTGCTTAAAAGAAGCAGCTTCGTTCACCAGGCCAAGCGTATGCGTAAGCTGATACCTGACCTTCCAACTGTAGTCGCTCCATTATCATCTGTACCAGAGCATACACCATGGAAAGAAGCAGATTATACACAAATAACTATTCAGACTGAAGTGAAAGGTGTGCAGAATGGTGAGATGCAAAGCAGTCTTGTAAGATCAACAGCCACACTTAGTGTTCTAGATGACAAATATCTATGTGACACCTGGATATGTGTATATACAGACGGATCTGCACACAATGCCATAAAGAATGGAGGGGCAGGAGCACATATTGAATATCCAAACAATACCACTGACAAGATTTCCATACCCACTGGAAAATACTGCAACAACTTTGATGCAGAAGTTAGGGCAATTATTGCTGCAGTTGAAAAGCTATCAGACTCCAGAATTGATACATATCCTGTAGTAATTCTCACAGATGCAAGATCAGTATGGAAGCTCTTCAGTGCAACAAACTACCATACCTTAAGGATGCCTTGTCAAAAATTGGCTTACAACATGGAATTAATTTTGCAATGGATTCCCTCCCACTGTGGGATACCAGGCAATGAGAAAGCTCACCATCTAGCCAAAGAGGGCATTGAAATGGAGCAACTAGACATACCAATCACCTATAATCAGAAGAAAAGCATGATAAAAACCTACAGGAAGCCACAAACACCACCACATGATGACTATCACATGCTAAACAGAAAGGAACAAGTCACCATCTTCCGTCTCCGAACAGGACACACCCGACTCCGAAGTCATATGTATACAAAGTTTAAGGTTGGTACTACTAATCTATGTACATGTGCCCAGGTGCCCCAAACTGTGGAACATATCCTCTAGAACTGCACCAACTATGAGACACTGAGAAATAATTACTGGCCCAGTGAAACCACTAAAGAAGATAAGCTCTACGGTTCCATACATGAATTACAAAAAAACAGTGAAATTTATCCAAGAGACAGGACTGCAGGTATAGACAGACAATGCGAACGAAGAAGAAGAAGGAGAAGAAGAAACAGTGTATTTAGTTTAACTTTTAATTGGACAAGAGACATATTTAATTGGCTTTGTTTAGGAAAAGCAGTAAAAAGCAACGGCGTCAGTTGTGAGCTAGCGTCATTGCACACGGTCAAAATCTGTGCCAGATAGTCAGCATTTGATCAGAAACTGTGAGCTGTGGACTTCGCCTTTATTCATTCATTCATTCATTCATTTGCATGCCCCTTGCGGAAATTTGCCTCCCTAACAGCATTCATGTAGGCCTCTCAGTTGTGAGCAAGATGGCCTGCTGCTGATGCATCCATTTGCAGATCGTCAGCGATGTTTTGCAGCCATCTTCGCCTTGGTCTCCATGTTGCTGTTTGGGTTTCTTGGTATATTTTCAGAAGATAGTTTTTAGACAGGACTTGGCCTGAACAACATTAACGATTCTTTCTTATGTCTGGTCCGCCTGCGGTCAGCTATGATGGTCTTTATGTGTCCAGTTTCGGTTTGGCAACTTAGCTACGGTGTTCATGCCGAGAGCGACGCTGACTAGTTTCCCATTTGGCCGTTGTAGTCCCTAAAATGGCGTCCCCACTGGGTGGCTCATCATCATCAAGGTCTGATGCGAAGGGCCATCGATGAACATTCTAAGCGATATTCACTGGCACAGGTGGTGGAGCGAATAAGGGTGTGTCTCGTTTGCAATGATAACGAGACGTTAATACTGAATACTGGAAACAAATTTAAACTGAAGTTTCATTTTGAAAGAAGGATCAAGAGCTGTTCTGAAGCTGGACAGGAGGTCCACGTCCAAGCAAAAGTTAAGATCCACTGCGCTGGATGAAGACAACGGCGACCACGTGATGTCATTTTCTGGCACTGTCCTTCTCGTCCACGTGGGCAAAGTCTTGGCAGATCTGCCTGACCTTTGTTCTTTAGGATCAAGTTTCAAAACGAGATTATGTTACCTTTGTGCGCGCCCTCCTTCACTCACCACCTCTCAGATTTCTTCCCATCTTTAATCCAACTTTCACCAGAAAACCCCGCTTTCCATAATTATTCCCAGGTTATTGTATATAAAAGGAGGAAAGTGGTTCTTTCTCCGTCAGCATTCACAGCTGTACAGTGCGAGATACGCCGTTCCCAGTCTGGCTTTTAGCTCAGAAGTCACGATCGTTTTCTTAGCTTACAGAGATCTTTTATAATCATTTTATATCTTGTCCTGTTATATAATGTGACATGTCACATTAGATTACGAACTTTACACATTTTTTTCCCTTTTGTAGCAAAATAGCCTAAAGGTTTATATATACTACATTTCCATGGACACATGCCCCCAGCGTCTGCTCATACAACTGTCGTCATGATTCAGCGTTTATTAAAGTTCGGCGTCTATTCAAGGCAAGCGTTTATTCTCAGAATGTCAGTTACGGTTCTGCAGCATCGGTATTAGCCAGTAGCGTACGTCTTTCCACGGAAAGACAGGGACGATGTGTTAGAAACATGACTCCATCTTCCCGTCCCCCTGCGTTTAATTGAGGCAGGGGACTATTTCAGACCCGACGTTTAATCAAGGAAATAGCGTATATGTATAAACGAGAACTTTGTGTTCTTAACGACCGATATCTTAAGGAAGAAAATTAAATAAAGAAACTGGATTGGGATTGCGCTCGCTACGGTGGTTTATGTTATTTAGAAATTGTAATGCGTTTATAAACGTATTTCATCAGTTGGAGGAACAGTACCGTACCAGGTCTGATATGACTTCTTCACTTCCTTCTATCCAGCTAGAACTGCGAGCTTGATGTTTCTTGTAGACGATGCAATGAAGATGTTGATGCACAGCATGGTGTCGGATTGGGAGCGGGTCTCGGCGGCTACTTTTGTACTCCCTTAATGGAGCTAAAAGCCTGGGGATGAGAAATAGTTCTTTAGCAGGCTCCACCACCGTGGACAATATTGAGATCAAACAGGGTCTTGATCAGCAAGGGTTCCCCAGTCTTGATGCTGTCATGTCAGTTACGGGTCGCTGGTGGTCACATCGGACAGCGTCTTCGCATTTCAAATAACCAGCGACACAGCAAAATCAGTGCCGAAATTGAGAACAAATGCATAAAAACAAACTTTGTCTTTTTGGACAAATGACACTTTTACTGAAAAGCAAATACATTACTTATCTTATATCTTATATCCTTCCCGTGCCGTTAGACGTCACATAGGGCTCGCAAAGTAGTTCGCCAATTTTTCCTGTCTTCGGCGAGTCTTTCAACCTCATCAAAGGATTTTATGCCTGTTAACTTGGCCTCTCTTAATAATGTTCTCTTCAGAGTTTCACGCGGTCTGCCCCTTTTTCTTCGGCCTGTTGTGTTCCACTTGATAGCTTGTTTTGGGATTCTCTGACATAATTTTCCTCCCCACCCTATACTATCAATTTCAAACATGGACACTAACAGCCAAGAACAAAAGAAAAATCATCACGACAAACATTAGATGTTTAAAGGGAATACTAGATGTGACAAGAAGAGACAAAATCAGAAATGAAACCATTAGGGTAAAGTTTGGGTAACACCAGTATTACACTATGTCCAGTAACAGAAAGTCAAATGGTTTGGCCGTGTTACACGGTTACCATCAGACAGTATACCACAGACAACATTCATGTTCATAATGGTAGAGGAAAAAGAGGCCGCCCATGCAGAAGATGGATGGAGGAGACAACATAAACCTTAAATGTCCCATTATGTGAAGCAAACCTCCAAACCCTGTCAGGAAGTCTGTCCCCTAAATTCTGAAAGGTACACGAGGAATGAGGCAAGACAAGATAAGTCTGCGAAAAGGAAAAAAAAAGGGAGAGGGGAATTGATTCTTTAAATTAGAGAAATAAAGATATTTAAGATAATTCAAATAATGATATTTTAAAGAAAAGTTTGATCTTAGTCTAGTAATTTAAGAGGCCCGTCCATCCATCTATGTCTTTCGTTGGCGATCAGCTGAGCAATCACATACCAGTAGGCCCTATGACGTCTTTCAGGGCAGCAACAAACTCTCTCCACCTCTCCCGGTCTACGGCCAGTACTGTGCCCCCACCTGTGCTGCATGTTACTCATTTCAGCTCCAAGGTTTCCCAGCCAGTTAACCTGTGACATCTTCTTTTTCCTTTTAGTGGGGGGGGGGGGGGTCTGTCTAATGGCTGTTTTAGCGATATTGCTGGTGTCTCTTTATGAGCACTTGAGCAGTCCACTTCCAGCGGGTTATTTAATCATAGCATGCATATCTTCAACATCGCATTTGTGCAACTGGTTCTACTTTGAGATGTAAAATCCTGTAAATACATCATTTTAATATATATGTGTGTATGTTTTGTTATGTCAACAGTCAAAGTCGGTGCCCCTTTGTGGTTCCTAGAAAATGCGCTTGTCCCCGAGAGAGTTGGAGGGACTTCTCATCTTCCAGGCGGGTCTGGTGGCACAGAGGAGGCTAGCTCGAGGGTTCAGACTCAACCATCCTGAAGCTGTGGCCCTCATCGCCTGTCAGGTACGTGACTCTCCCTCCCTCTCTCTCCCTCCCTCCCCTCTCTCTCTCCTCTCCCTCCTTCCATCCCTCTCTCTCTCTCTCTCCCTCCCTCTTTCCCTACAGTTTGTGTGCTTGTATTAAATGGAATGTGTGGTAAGAATGAAAGATTGAATGATGAAGGGCAGAATGTAACAAAGGCCTGCGCGTCCAGCTCCTTAAAGCCTTGAAAATAAAGATAATTCGGCCATTCATTCATTCTCTTTCTCTCTCTCTCTCTCTCTCTCTCTCTCTCTCACACACACACACACACCACACTGGTTATCTATCATAATCTCTGTATTTCAAATGTTTTAATTCAAGTCTAGTTAATGATTCCTTCCTTCACATTCAAATCTAGTTAATCATTCATTCTTTCATATTCAAGTCTAGATAGTCATTCCATCTTTCACATTCAAGTCTAATTAATGATTCCTTCTTTCGTGTCTATTATTTTTTTCACTACGCACTATTTTAACATTAACCCCTTCAAACTGGGTCCCCATGGGGCCCATGGGCTCTGCTATCGTTATCTCAGGCTTCATAAAGCAGATTTAAAGTATTTTAGTTTTGTTTTCCACACAATAAAATAACATCGGAAAATAGTGTTGTCTTGCACTAATAAATAACACATATGTTGCATTTAGACCAAAAGAGACATGGAGAAGAACAACAGAAAGGATGTTGAGCAATAGAGGGCTCATCTGGGCAAGAGCAGAAAAAAGGCGAAGGACAGGCATTTGTGGAAAACCCTTGCGGAAGCCCCATGTGCCCTGGGCACTTAAGGTTCAGAGAGAGAGAGAGATGTTGCATTTTATTAATAGCACTTTTTTTACACAAATAATTACATGTGAAATATAGTTTTTCTCTGACAATTTAGTCGAGAATTAAATTCCAAAATACTTGTTAAATTTTATTGTTTTTACTGATTGTTCGTGATTTTTTTATCATTTAAGGTCTTGGTTATCATCACTGCACTCCATATGTGCTCAGATTCTCACCTCAGCGTATCCAACAGCGTTCTGCGACTGATAGTATCTGTCCTGTGTTTGTTGTTGACTGATAGTGCATGTCCTGTGTTTGTTGTTGACTGATAGTGCATGTCCTGTGTTTGTTGACTGATAATATCTGTCCTGTGTTTGTTGTTGACTGATAGTGCATGTCCTGTGTTTGTTGTTGACTGATAGTGCATGTCCTGTGTTTGTTGTTGACTGATAGTGCATGTCCTGTGTTTGTTGTTGACTGATAGTGCATATCCTGTGTTTGTTGTTGACTGATAGTGCATGTCCTGTGTTTGTTGTTGACTGATAGTGCCTGTCCTGTGTTTGTTGTTGACTGATAGTGCATGTCCTGTGTTTGTTGTTGACTGATAGTGCATGCCCTGTGTTTGTTGACTGATAATATCTGTCCTGTGTTTGTTGACTGATAGTGCATGTCCTGTGTTTGTTGTTGACTGATAGTGCATGTAATGTGTTTGTTTTTGACTGATAGTGCATGTCCTGTGTTTGTTGTTGACTGATAGTGCATGTAATGTGTTTGTTTTTGACTGATAGTGCATGTCCTGTGTTTGTTGACTGATAGTGCATGTAATGTGTTTGTTTTTGACTGATACGCCCATGCAGAAGATGGATGGAGGAGACAACATAAACCTTAAATGTCCCATTATGTGAAGCAAACCTCCAAACCCTGTCAGGAAGTCTGTCCCCTAAATTCTGAAAGGTACACGAGGAATGAGGCAAGACAAGATAAGTCTGCGAAAAGGAAAAAAAAAGGGAGAGGGGAATTGATTCTTTAAATTAGAGAAATAAAGATATTTAAGATAATTCAAATAATGATATTTTAAAGAAAAGTTTGATCTTAGTCTAGTAATTTAAGAGGCCCGTCCATCCATCTATGTCTTTCGTTGGCGATCAGCTGAGCAATCACATACCAGTAGGCCCTATGACGTCTTTCAGGGCAGCACAAACTCTCTCCACCTCTCCCGGTCTACGGCCAGTACTGTGCCCCCACCTGTGCTGCATGTTACTCATTTCAGCTCCAAGGTTTCCCAGCCAGTTAACCTGTGACATCTTCTTTTTCCTTTTAGTGGGGGGGGGGGGGTCTGTCTAATGGCTGTTTTAGCGATATTGCTGGTGTCTCTTTGAGCACTTGAGCAGTCCACTTCCAGCGGGTTATTTAATCATAGCATGCATATCTTCAACATCGCATTTGTGCAACTGGTTCTACTTTGAGATGTAAAATCCTGTAAATACATCATTTTAATATATATGTGTGTATGTTTTGTTATGTCAACAGTCAAAGTCGGTGCCCCTTTGTGGTTCCTAGAAAATGCGCTTGTCCCCGAGAGAGTTGGAGGGACTTCTCATCTTCCAGGCGGGTCTGGTGGCACAGAGGAGGCTAGCTCGAGGGTTCAGACTCAACCATCCTGAAGCTGTGGCCCTCAGCCTGTCAGGTACGTGACTCTCCCTCTCTCTCTCTCCCTCCCTCCCCTCTCTCTCTCTCTCTCTCTCTCTCCCTCCCCTCTCTCTCTCTCTCTCCCTCCCTCTTTCCCTACAGTTTGTGTGCTTGTATTAAATGGAATGTGTGGTAAGAATGAAAGATTGAATGATGAAGGGCAGAATATAACAAAGGCCTGCGCGTCCAGCTCCTTAAAGCCTTGAAAATAAAGATAATTCGGCCATTCATTCATTCTCTTTCTCTCTCTCTCTCTCTCTCTCTCTCTCTCTCTCTCTCACACACACACACACCACACTGGTTATCTATCATAATCTCTGTATTTCAAATGTTTTAATTCAAGTCTAGTTAATGATTCCTTCCTTCACATTCAAATCTAGTTAATCATTCATTCTTTCATATTCAAGTCTAGATAGTCATTCCATCTTTCACATTCAAGTCTAATTAATGATTCCTTCTTTCGTGTCTATTATTTTTTTCACTACGCACTATTTTAACATTAACCCCTTCAAACTGGGTCCCCATGGGGCCCATGGGCTCTGCTATCGTTATCTCAGGCTTCATAAAGCAGATTTAAAGTATTTTAGTTTTGTTTTCCACACAATAAAATAACATCGGAAAATAGTGTTGTCTTGCACTAATAATAACACATATGTTGCATTTAGACCAAAAGACATGGAGAAGAACAACAGAAAGGATGTTGAGCAATAGAGGGCTCATCTGGGCAAGAGCAGAAAAAAGGCGAAGGACAGGCATTTGTGGAAAACCCTTGCGGAAGCCCCATGTGCCCTGGGCACTTAAGGTTCAGAGAGAGAGAGAGATGTTGCATTTTATTAATAGCACTTTTTTTACACAAATAATTACATGTGAAATATAGTTTTTCTCTGACAATTTAGTCGAGAATTAAATTCCAAAATACTTGTTAAATTTTATTGTTTTTACTGATTGTTCGTGATTTTTTTATCATTTAAGGTCTTGGTTATCATCACTGCACTCCATATGTGCTCAGATTCTCACCTCAGCGTATCCAACAGCGTTCTGCGACTGATAGTATCTGTCCTGTGTTTGTTGTTGACTGATAGTGCATGTCCTGTGTTTTTGTTGACTGATAGTATCTGTCCTGTGTTTGTTGACTGATAATATCTGTCCTGTGTTTGTTGACTGATAGTATCTGTTCTGTGTTTGTTGAATGATAATATCTGTCCTGTGTTTGTTGACTGATAATATCTGTTCTGTGTTTGTTGACTGATAATATCTGTTCTGTGTTTGTTTACTGATAGTATCTGTCCTGTGTTTGTTGACTGATAGTATCTGTTCTGTGTTTGTTGACTGATAGTATCTGTTCTGTGTTTGTTGACTGATAATATCTGTTCTGTGTTTGTTGACTGATAATATCTGTTCTGTGTTTGTTGACTGATAATATCTGTTCTGTGTTTGTTGACTGATAATATCTGTTCCGTGCTTGTTGACTGATAATATCTGTCCTGTGTTTGTTGACTGATAGTATCTGTTCCGTGTTTGGTGACTGATAGTATCTGTCCTGTGTTTGTTGACTGATAGTATCTGTCCTATGTTTGTTGACTGATAGTATCTGTCCTGTGTTTGTTGACTGATAGTATCTGTCCTGTGTTTGTTGACTGATAATATCTGTCCTGTGTTTGTTGACTGATAGTATCTGTCCTGTGTTTGTTGACTGATAGTATCTGTCCTGTGTTTGTTGACTGATAATATCTGTCCTGTTTTTGTTGACTGATAATATCTGTCCTGTGTTTGTTGACTGATAGTATCTGTCCTGTGTTTGTTGACTGATAGTATCTGTCCTGTGTTTGGTGACTGATAGTATCTGTCCTGTGTTTGTTTACTGATAGTATCTGTCCTGTGTTTGTTGACTGATAGTATCTGTCCTGTGTTGTGACTGATAGTATCTGTCCTGGTGTTTGATGATAGTATCTGTCCTGTGGTTTGTTGACTGATAGTATCTGTCCTGTGTTTGTGACTGATAGTATCTGTCCTGTTTGTTGACTGATAGTATCTGTCCTGGTTTGTTGACTGATAATATCTGTCTGGTTTGTTGACTGAAAGTATGTGTCCTGTGTTTGTTGACTGATAGTATCTGTCCTGGTTTGTTGACTGATAGTATCTGTGTCGTGTTGTTGACTGATAATATGTCCTGTGTTTGTTGACTGATAGTATCTGTTCTGTGTTTGTTGACTGATAGTATCTGTTCTGTGTTTGTTGACTGATAATATCTGTCCTGTGTTTGTTGACTGATAGTATCTGTCCTGTGTTTGTTGACTGATAGTATCTGTCCTGTGTTTGTTGACTGATAATATCTGTCCTGTGTTTGTTGACTGAAAGTATCTGTCCTGTGTTGGTTGATACATCCTCTTGCATGTCCAGTATGACTATCGCCCCTTGCTGTATAATCTGTGCTGCCAGCTCTCTCAGTCTAAGCAGCGATGTAGATTCACTGGCCTCGAAGTCCTCCACTCTGTCTATCTCTCTCAGTCTAAGCAGCGATGTAGATTCACTGCCCTCGAAGTCCTCCACTCTGTCTATCTCTCTCAGTCTAAGCAGCGATGTAGATTCACTGGCCTCGAAGTCCTCCACTCTGTCTATCTCTCTCAGTCTAAGCAGCGATGTAGATTCACTGCCCTCGAAGTCCTCCACTCTGTCTATCTCTCTCAGTCTAAGCAGAGATGTAGATTCATTGCCCTCGAAGTCCCCCACTCTGTCTATCTCTCTCAGTCTAAGCAGCGATGTAGATTCACTGCCCTCGAAGTCCTCCACTCTGTCTATCTCTCTCAGTCTAAGCAGCGATGTAGATTCACTGCCCTCGAAGTCCTCCACTCTGTCTATCTCTCTGAGCGCGTTAACAAAATCAGTTCGATCCAGTGCTTGTCTGTCTGTGATTATGGCAGAGCCAGCCAAATTGTCAGCTTTCTCATTTCCCTTGATGCCCACGTGCCCAGGGACATGGATGAAGATGACTCAGCGACTCGTTTATTTCTACAGTGACTCAAGTCACTGCCTGCGTATAGAACCTGTCTCGACCTTCAGTTAGCAAACTTGTGACGTGATGAACTGTTTTTTTCTAATGCAGTCTACAAAATTTGGGAACCTTTCACACATACAGTATTACAAGCGACTACTTGTACAGTTACCTGCCCACAGTATGTGTTTCTTTGTTTGCTTGTTTGTTATATGTATTCTAACTTGTTTACTGTAAAGTTTATGTAAAGTACACCATGTTTTAGCTCCAGGAGCTGGCGAGAGAAGGTCTGGGCGTAACAGAGCTGGCTGATAGAGGGCACCAGGTGCTCGGTGAGTATTGCTTAGACAAATCCTTCCAGACAATTGAAAATACTTTAAGACAACGGTTCCCAAACCTTTTCAGCTCCTTGCTAACCGACCCCGGGTCACAACCTTAAGCGCTCAAAAAATATTTTCTCTCTCTCTCTCTCTCTCTCTGTGTTCTGATGCCCGTTGTGCCTGTCTTTCTCCCCTCACCATTCTCAAAGTCTTTCTATTCTTTCTGCGGGGGCAATACTGCCCATTTTAGGAAACCCTGTTTAAACTAATGCCACTCATTTAAGATTTTCTGATAAGTTTTTCTTAGTCACGTGATGATGTATTTGTTTGACCAAATGATGGTACAGTTCTTTCTTTCTTTCTTTCTTTCTTTCGTTCGTTCGTTCGTTCTTTCATTTTCTTTCTTTCTTTCTTTCTTTCGTTCTTTCGTTTACTTTCTTTCTTTCTTTCTTTCTTTCTTTCGTTCGTTCGTTCTTTCGTTTACTTTCTTTCTTTCTTTCTTTTACTTTCTTTCTTTCACTTTCTTTCTTTCTTACTTTCGTTCTTTCTTTCTTTCTTTCTTTCTTTCTTTTACTTTCTTTTTTTCTTTCGTTTTCTTTCTACACATATGTCTTCTTCTTATCCTTCTCTTTCTGTTTTTGTCATTTCTCTTCCGCCTCATCCTCCTTCAAAATCAATCAATCATCATCATGATCATAATCATCATCATCGTTATCATCATCATCATCATTCATCATCGTCATTCTTCTTCTTCTTATGCTTCTTATTATTATTATTAATACTTATGGAAAACTTGTATGACTATGCAGTTTGAAAAACCTGGCTACCGTTATAAACACACAATTTTTAATTTCTTCTTCTTCTTCTTCTTCTTCTTCTTCATTAAGCAGCTGCTGAATTCTGCAACTTTTTTTGAGGCTCACTACTGCGGACAAGACACGTCTCTATTTCCTCTCTGTTCTTGATCTTTTTTGGCCAGCTGTCTTCCAGGTTGTCTCGTCATCGTTGTCTAGGTCTGCCTCCTGGTCTATCCTCTTTCATCACTTCTGTATAGGTCATCTTTGTTTGCCTGTCCTCCTCATTTCTCTCACAATGCTGGAGCTACATAAAACACTACCATCAGAAAGTTAAATGGCTTGGTTAAAAAAAAAAACACAAAAATGTTTTTGTATCTTCTTCTTCTTCCTCTTCTTCTTCCTCTTCTTCCTCTTCTTCTTCTTCTTCTTCCTCTTCTTCTTCTTCTTCGAATGCACAATGGCAATGATGCGTGGTACCCTGAATGCGATGCGCCTTTTGGCTGGGTACCTCCGACTTCAGCACTTTTGTATCTGTTTTGTTCTGTTCCCTGCTTTGAGGAGTAAAATTTTAAGTTACTACATAAATTAAATTTATGAATATATAATCATTTCCAGGTAAACGAAAAATGGCGATAGGCTTATTATAAATGTGTGTCTTCTTCTTCTGCGTTCGAGGTTGTTGGTTCAGTCAGATCCTGATCCCTGTCGACATGGCAAAGCCCACAGTCATCTCTAGATCCTGATAGGAGCCCCAAAGCTTTTGCCCCAAGCTTGTGTCCTCTGGCCATGTCTCACATCTCAGGTCTGTATGTTTTGGACATTCTTGAAGGATATGTTCAGGAGTCTGGACTCCAATGCCACATGAACACTCGCCTGTGTGAGACATTTTAAGTCGATGTAGGTGGCCTGTCCTTAAGCAAAAAAGGATGATTTGCCGATGTCTTTGTAGTTGGTGTATTGGATCTGGCTCGTTGTTGCATTTCAGTAGCTTTTCCATTCTGATCTTCACTTGTTACGGATTATAGTTTTCGCCTCATGGTAGCTTACAGGATGATTTATTTGATCTTGACTGCTGCCTGCTTTGGATAGGGTGTCAGCTATTTCATTGCCAGCTATTCCACAGTGGGATGGTACCCATTGTAGGGTCACGGTTGTTGACAGTGTAAGGTGCTTCAGTTCTGTTGTGATTTCCTGTATGTTTACCTGTGAGGTCTTTGTTGTTTTTTTTAGAGATTCCAGAAGTGCCCTGCAGTCTGTGAAGAAGGCTATTTTGTGTGGTGGCTGCTGGTTTTCTAAGTGTTCTGAGGGCTTCAAGGAGGGCTGTTGCTTTTGCCCTGTAGTTGGAGGAAATCTTTCCCGTCCCGAAGGCCTTTTTGGTTTGTCTCCCATCTGTATATCTTATGTAGACCACCCACTTCTATTTTTATTGCTTTTTTCTGCAGACCCATGTGTGTACACATGTGTCATAAATGTGTGTGTGTGTGTATGATCTTGAAATTTCTGTTTTGTAACTAAAGGGTTCAAGTATCAATGGAGTTACTGGCCTCCATGGTTCTAAGGACTGTTATTGCCGGAGGTGGGGTGGATAATTCGATCTCCACTCCAACGGCGTGCGTCTCAAACAGCCTCTGGCAGTCAAGTCCACCTCCTGGCCTTCCCGTGGCAGAACTGTTCAAACTGACAGGAGAAGGGGCGAGGGCGAATATCTGGCGCCTGAAAACCAGATACTTAGGGTAGACGAGTGGCACGTTTGGTAGCTCATCTGCCGCTGTTGGCGAGATTCTTCAGCTGCCGTGCGTGGAGCGGTGCTCCTCCAGGCCAATGAAGAAAGGTGCAAATGGGGTTGCCGCGCAGCATCACTGCGGAAAAGGTGGTAGAAAGGATAAAGCGAAGCAAACAAACAGTCACATCACGGCACCTCTGATCTGGAGGTCGGCCACGTCCTGAGTGCAGTCATATCGGGTGAAATGCATGAACCGGCTTGTCCCAGAGGTTAAGACACTGCTGGCGAGACTCTTCAAATGCCGCGCGTGGAGTGAAGCTCCTCCCGGTCAAGGAAGAAATGCGGAAAAGAAATAAAGGTTGCTGTGCAGCGCCGATGCGAAAAGGTGGTGGAAAGTGAAGTTTAACCGGTATGTCCAGTAGTATCGCTACGAGAGCTATACCACGGTACCTCTGCTCTAGAGGCCGGCCATGTCCGAAATACAACTACACTGGTGAAATATGCCTAAACCGGCACACACCAGGGGTGGAACTTGATGGCTAGACATGTCATGCCACCTCCGCTCTAGAGGTCGGTAACGCCTGATATACACCCATACTGGTGAATTTTGCCTAAACCGGCTCATACCAGGGGTGAATCTTGAAGGCTATGCATGTCACAGTACCTCTGCTCTAGAGGTCGGTCTCGTCCCAAACACGCCCATACTGGGATAATATGCCTAAACCGGCTCAACCCAGGGGTAGAAGTCATTAGTGGCGAGGATTCGTTCTCCTGGACAAAAGCTCCATCCTGGTCACAACTAGGAAGGGTAGCGGCCACGACCGCAAAATGCTGAAGTCGGAGACACTGGACCAGGGAAGTCTAGATAGGCAACCACCTCTGTTTGCGTATCCTAATCACGCTGAGGTTTTCCGGTGAGGAAGTCCAACTCTGGACTGGATGGGCAACCACCTCTTACCCGGCGGTGATACACGGGTATCTCAAAACACGTCGAGGTTTTCCGGTGAGAAAGTCCAACTCTGGCCTGGGTGGGCTACCGCCTCTCACCCAGCGGGGATGCACTGATATCCTAAACACGTCGAGGTCTTCCGGTGAGAAAGTCCAACCCTAGACTAAACTGGTGCAACGAAAACCACGGTGTCACGCAATCCCGCTTCCGAGACCCACCAGGAATACAGGCTAAAGCCCTGTGATACTCTGAACCCCTTGTGGTCCTCTAGTGGATCTCGTGTGGTCTTTTCGGGGACCACACAGGGGACCACGGGACCTAACGAAGACCACAGGCGGGAATTCAGTAGGACCACAGTGCGGTTTTGGTGGTAGAAGCGAACGAAGAAGAAGAAGAAGAAGATGGGAGGTGAAAGAAATGACAAGATTGTACTCCTTAACAAAACTGATAAAGTTGTCAAGATCTTCCTCTGGCATTGATGTGACCTCAATGCCGTCATCTATATAGCTTCTATAGAAGGCAGGAAAGGGGCCTCTAAAGGCTCTCAGAACATTGTGTTCGAAGTGGCCCATGAACAGACATGCGTAGCTGGAGCCCATTTTGGTACCCATGGCCACACACTAATCTGGTCGAAGTAAAGGCCATTGAATTCAAAAGAATTGAGTTGGAGGTCAAGTCGTGTAAGGCGCAGAATGGTAAACGTAGAAAAAAAGGGATTGCGTCTTTTGTTCAGAAAGAACTTGACGGCCTGGAGTCCC
This sequence comes from Achatina immaculata, assembly GCA_009760885.1. Lineage (NCBI taxonomy): Eukaryota > Metazoa > Mollusca > Gastropoda > Stylommatophora > Achatinidae > Lissachatina > Lissachatina immaculata. The sequence continues at coordinate 10,145,793 of CM019712.1, read as the reverse complement.
TGATCATGCGGGATGGATGTGTATAAAGACACTACATCAAGGGTGAAGATACGGTAGGTGTGACCAGGCAGGAGTGTAAGGGTCTCAAAAGCAATGAGAGCATCATTCATGTCCTTAAGATAAGTGGGCAGACTAGTGACCAGAGGTTATTGTCGAGGCTAGCCAGATCTCCTTGCCTAAGTCCACGTTATCAGTTCAGGAGGGTTTCATCTGCACTTCACGCACCGTTATTTATGCTATTATGTGCAAACGTTGTGGTATGAAGTACATAGGGGAGACCGGTTTACGTTTAAGAGATCGATTTCGCCAACGTCTTAACGATATTTCATTATACATTTTAATACTTTTTATTAGTTTTTCTCACTTTATTCACTCCCCCTGCCACTTTGTAAATCTACACCGTATACTTCTATCTAACTTTTGTATTCTATGGAGGCATATAATTACAAGCAAGTAAATAATGAAACGGGTCTGAGCTAAAAAGAGAGAGTCTTGTGCAATTTAAACTGTATGGTGAAGAATGTTTTGTGATTTAGACTACACGGTGATTTAGATTATGTGGTGAAGAGTCTTGTGTGATTTAGACTATATGATAGAGAGAGCAGTGTGTGATCTGGACTATATGAGAGAGAGAGAGAGAGAGAGAGAGAGAGAGAGCTGCAGCACAAGCACCAGCACCATATGGTCAGCTGTATGGTTTTGAGAGTCCGTGTCATCTAAACTATATCTTACATCACATATCCTTCCTGCGCAGTTAAATATCACATAAGGCTTGTATGGTAGTTCGCCAAGTTTTCCTGTTTTCGGCAAGCTTTTCAACCTCATCAAGGGATTTTGTGCCCACTAATTTGATCTCTCTTAACAGTGCCTTCCTTCGAGTTTCACGTGGTTGACCTCTTTTTCTTCGGCCTGTTGTGTTCCACTTGATAGTTTGTTTTGGGATTCTCAGACCGTTTCTTCTCATCACGTGACCGACATATGTCCATCGCCTTTTTTTCTGATCACCCACGAGACAGGTATTTTCCTTAGGTTTTTGTTTTCAAAGAGTCTAATGTGTTGTCTGTTTCTTTAGCTGTTTTCCAACTTTCACATGCATAAATGAGTCTGGCTATTACATCTCTCTCTCTCTCCATCTCTCTCTCTCTCTCTCTCTCTCTCTCTCTCTCTCTGAACCTTAAGTGCCCAGGGCACATGGGGCTTCCGCAAGGGTTTTCCACAAATGCCTGTCCTTTGCCTTTTTTTCTGCTCTTGCCCAGGTGAGCCCTCTATTGCTCAACATCCTTTCTGTTGTTCTTCTCCATGTCTCTTTTGGTCTACCCTTACTTCTGTTCCCCTGTGGTGTCCATCTTAGTGCTATTTTTGGTAGTGAGTTGTCAGTCATTCGGAGCGCATGTCCCAACCATCGCCAGCGTCTTTCCTCAATAACTGTTGTCAGTGGTTTCATCTGCATTTCTGCTAATAAGATGTTATTTCTTATGGTGTTTGGCCAAAATATTTTTCTAATTCTTCGTAAACATTTAGTCTGGAAAGAATTCAACTTGTTTTCTATGGTTTTTGTGATTTTCCACCATTCACTTCCATAGAGTAGTACACTTAGAACATTACTCTTAAATATCGTGGCTATTACATATGAACTGAATAATCTTAACTTGATTTTTGTTCTTATAACTTTTGAGTGCCATATGTTCTTAAGATTCTTTAAGGTCAGTTCCGATTTTGCAGTTCTAATTCTAACTTTCTTTCTGGTATCACCATCCTGGTCTATCTAGCTACCAAAGTATGCAAACTGGTGTATTTCTTCAACAGCTGAATAATTACTGTATAAGTATATAACTATACATTATTGGTGAAAATGGTCTCAGATTAGGGGACTGCATGCAAAACATTTTTACGATATCACCCAGCATGCTTCGAAACCAGTCCCAAATCATTTCAATGGCCCCAACCACAGACGCAAATCTGATTTTCTGGTAACATCCGCCAAAAAATGTCACGCTAATGACAGAAGCCGTCTAGCGCTTGAGAACCGCCACATTCAGGAATATGGGACACTCGAACCACATGGTTTGAACTCGCTATTCAGCTGTACCTAACATTCCCCTCTTCCACAGTCTTCCTCTGCACTAAGTTCCACTCCCTTCTCACATGTAACACATAGATCAGAACCTCCTCACAGCATCACATTGCAACCCCTCTACCCCAGCTATAATCCCCTATCCCACCTTCTTCCGTCTAGATTACCATTGTATCACTCTCTTCCCCTCCACAGCCGCCCCAATCCTCATTTATGACCCACCTATCACACATTACAAGTCTCCATTTAAATATTCTCTACATCCCACCATGCGCAGTTCTGAACACAGCATTTTACAAGCGATAGCTTCTTAAAGCCCCTCTATTCTTCCCGTGTTTTCTACGAGCGATAAAGAGATCTACCGCCGGCTTGCCGGACCGGTGGCGGTTTGAAGGCAGAATTTAATCCAGTGGAGCCCATCTCCCTGAGCAGAACATAAATGTCAGCTCTAAGTTTTTATGCTGTGTCATAATGTCACAGCACATGAATCAAGCTTTGCCCGCTTTATGTTCCAAATGACACTGTGTTAAGTCCCTTTGTATACCTTACCAGAAACAATTGGTATAACATGCAGTTCTATAAAAATGTTGACTGATACTGAGAAAGATTATTATAATTACTGAATAATTTGGCCTATCTAAATGTTTTTGCTACTTCTAGTTTTTTTTTAAGTTAATAAACTATATCTGGTTTTACATTTGCTTGAAAAATTCAAGGTGTACAGAACTATGTCAGTCACGTATGTGAATGTTACCTTACTGAGTTTTGCATGTAAAAGAACAAAAGACTACATTACAAAGTTTCACTAGCCACAGTTGGCCAGAGATCGGTCTTAGCATGAAGACAAACTGCACTATAATGCTCTTAGCTTTCTTGTTTGAAATACTCCATCTACCTGAACAAATCAGTACACTGCTTGCATGTAATCAAGGAAAACTAAACTGCTACAACAATAAAAACAATTAAATGCATCAATCCAGCTGTAACAAGTCTGATGAGCACACTGACCGCGCACTCTGCTTGACTGATGTGAGCAGCAACTGTAATTCTACGATTCAGACGCCACACGAGAAAAAGACCTGCAGCAGAACATGGATAATTTAGCAAGGGCATGTCAAAGCCACAACCTGAAGATCAGCGCTAAGAAAACAGAAGTCATGATCATAGCGAGAGAAGAAATCCAAACAAAGATCTTCCTAGACAACCAGCCCTTGAAACAAGAGAAACATTTCAAATACCTAGGTAGCATAATATCATCCTCAGGGATGATTGACGCTGAGATTAAGAACAGATGCAATAAAGCAAATCAGGTCATTGGGCAAATGACTCCTTTACTGAAAAACAATACACCACATATGAAACAAAAAGGACACTGTACAACACAATTTTCCTCCCAGCTCTGTGGTATCAACTTCACACATGGACACTAACAGACAAGAACAACAGAAAAATCATCGCGACAGAAATGAGATGTTTAATGAGAATACTAAATGTGACAAGAAGAGACCAAATAAGAATTGACATCATCAGGGCAAAGGTTGGAGTAACACCAGTATTACACTATATCCAGAAACAGCAAGTCAAATGGTTTGGCCATGTTACACGGTTACCACCAGACAGTATATCACAGACAACATTCACACTAAGATTTGTAGGTAACAGAGGAAGAGGCCACCCACGCTGGAGATGGAGAGGAGATTACAGAAGCATTAAATATCCCATTATATGAAGCAAATCGTCGAGCCCTATCAAGACGTCTATTTGTTCCCTCAACACTGAAAGGTATACGAGGAAGGAGATAAGACAAGACAAGCTTCTTACAAGTCACAACTAAGTGCTGCATTCATTTTATTTTATTCTAAATATTTGTTTCCATTTTTTTTTTTTTTACATAGCATTCATGTGAATTTATTCTTCATCTTCTCTCTCTATTTCATTAAAGTAAGAGAACAAATATTGTAGGATTAAACCTCGAAAAAATCGTAGACAAAGCACTTTAGTGAGACGTGAGAGAAAGAAAAATCACAAGAGAATTACCTGGGATTCGAACACGGACTCCGGTAGGACGAGCAGCCGTCTAGCCACGAGAGAACAGCGTACTATCGACTTAGCCAACTAGCACCCCAGCTCGTCCTACCGGAGTCCGTGTTCGAATCCCAGGTAATTCTCTTGTGATTTTTCTTTCTCTCACGTCTCACTAAAGTGCTTTGTCTACGATTTTTTCGAGGTTTAATCCTACAATATTTGTTCTCTTATTTTTCTAGCCATGATTTAAGCGGTCAGTGCGCATGTCACTCGAATATTTAACTTCCTCCCACGCCGTGTTAGAGCGGGTAAAAAAAAATTTCCAACGTTTCTCGTGTATTTTTGTGTGTTTTTTTGAGACAGGTAGGCAAAATGGACACAACAACCGACTCTACAGATCCTACTGTATGTGCTTCTGGCAGTGGCAGGCCCGTTAGACGGACTGCAGACGCGGCTAGGAGGTTTTTTCAGACATTATCGGACAAGCAGGACTTCAGCCAATCTAGTTCGGACGAATCGTTTGTAGACAGTTCGTCTGACTTTGACAGCGACGCTGAAAGTAACAGTCGCCTTTCGACAAGTTCTGTAGATCGACCGAGTGACAAGGCTGCTCCACCTGTCAAACGACCTAGGATAAGTTCTTGGGGTAGGATAGTAAATTCAGAACAGATTTCGAATTGGAGAGCAGCACAGGCGAATGAAGAGGTAGGGACCCCTACCAGCAGTTTTGATGGCAGCGGTGTTCTGCTTGATCTTGGCCATGACCGGACACCAATGAGGTTTTTCCTTGCGCTGTTCACAACAGATATTCTGGACAGTCTCATATCAAGCATAAATGCTTATGCTGCTGTGAAACTCAGCCATGCAGATGTAAGAGAACACAGTAGACCGGTGTGGACGCCTATTGGTCGCCATGAAATGTATAAATTTCTGGCCACTATCATATCCATGAGCATGCAACCTAAACCGACAATCTGTGCTTATTGGAGCACCACGGATTATCAGCAATCATCACTTTTTAGACAGATGTTTACTAGGGATAAGTTTCTGAAGATATACAGCACCATGCTGCATGTCAGTGAAGCTGATAGTGAAGGTAAAGCCAAAATTGAACCTTTTGTCAATCAGCTGCTGGCATCCTTTCAGTCAGCCTTTTACCCTTTCAAAGAACTAAGAGTTGATGAAATGGTGATTGGCCACAAGGGACACTGGAGTCACGAGCAGAATAATGCAAGCAGGCCAAGGAAACATCACATCAGGACATTTGGCCTTTGTGACTCCATCACAGGTTATGTTTTCAACCTGTTAATAAATTTTGGGAGGGACACTTCCTATGACCCTACTGCTGCTGACTATTCTAGTCAGGCTGTGAAAGTTTTTCATACACTTTTGCAGGCAGTGAAAGCTCCTCACCATATTTACGCAGACAAGTATTACACCAGTCTTCCACTGGTTGAATATCTGCTGTCAAAAGGCCACAATTACACCGGCACTTTGAATGTGAATTGCTGCGATTTTCCTTCACAGCTGAAAAGTCTCAGAGTGGGTCAGGAAGAAGCTGTTTACCATGTCAATGATGGTGGTAATATTCTCTGTGTTTCCTGGGCTGACAGAGAGGCACAGAAGCCTGTCCATGTGATCACAACATATGGAAAAGCTGTCACTGTTCCTTGTATTGAAGGACAGCAGGAAGTTCAGAAACCAGAGGTCATTCACACGTATAACACGTGTATGAATGGATATGACAGGGCTGATCAGAAGGTGTCGTATTTTGCATTTCATGCCAGGAAGTCACTCACGTGGTGGAAGAAAATATTCAGCTGGATTTTCGAAGTTGCACAGGTGAATGCTCATGCTTTATATCTGTTGTCGGAGAATCCAGCTGAGAATAACAGATCTCTGGTCAGCTTCAAGAATCAGCTTATTGAAGGGTTAATGTCTCTGGCAAACTGTAGCATCACTCCTGGTGTTAGTAGGCCATTTCCTAGGCCACTGGGAAGGAGACCACCCGCTCCAGTTTCAGAGCGCCGCCACGGTAATCACCTGGTGGACTTTGAAAATACCCGTTATCGCTGTGTGTACTGTTCGAGGCCAGGCAAGATAGTCCGCACCTATTACTACTGCATTAAGTGCTCGGGCAGACCTCATCTGTGCCCAAAGCATTGTTTTAAGAAGTATCATGAGTCGTGTTGAGCATAATACCGCTGCAGTATAGCACAGATACTTCATCTGCCTGCGCTGTCTGCGTTCACTGTCTGAGCCACCCTTGACATCTCTCTCTATCAGCTGTTCTTCCCATCATTTTTATTCTTTAGGTGACTGATTTGTTGACTGGGGACTGTAGAAGACTAGTTTTTGTGGCTGTGTTGTATATGTATTATGTAAATACTGACAGTTATATACTATTGTTTGTTTTTTTTCCATGTCTTGTACATAATGACAGTCGTATACTGTGTCTTGCTTTTGTTATTTTAACGATGGCCACCAAGTTATGTCAAAAAAAAATCCCCAAATATTGTCAGAAAATATGATTCTGTGGAATTAAATAACTTCCGAATGGATTTATGACATGGTGATGGTAAGTAAAACAAAATAAGAGTACAAGTAAAGACAAAATTTTTTTAGTGCACAGAAATGTTTCTGTCTTTTCATGCCTTGTTTTTCTGTTTTTTTTTTTAATGACAAACAACTTCATTTATAAAATCGTCCTTCATTTCCACTTATTTTCATATGTGGTACATATATGTTGAACACAGAACTAGTTCATCAGAGTGACTTTTAGAGAAGGTCCTCCAAAAATATCAAAACACTCGCTCAAGAACTTAACGTGCGTGCTTTTTTTTCCCCCTGAATTGAATGAGTGAAGACTGTATGATGGGGAGAGTAGTGTGTGTTATGTAGGCTATATTGTGGAGAGAGTAGTGTGTGATCTAGGCTGTATTGTGGAGAGAGTAGTGTGTGATCTAGACTATATTGTGGAGAGAGTAGTGTGTGATCTAGACTATATTGTGGAGAGAGTAGTGTGTGATCTAGGCTGTATTGTGGAGAGAGTAGTGTGTGATCTAGACTATATTGTGGAGAGAGTAGTGTGTGATCTAGGCTATACTGTGGAGAGAGTAGTGTGTGATCTAGGCTGTATTGTGGAGAGAGTAGGGTGTGATCTAGACTATATTGTGGAGAGAGTAGTGTGTGATCTAGGCTGTATTGTGGAGAGAGTAGTGTGTGATCTAGGCTATATTGTGGAGAGAGTAGTGTGTGATCTAGACTATATTGTGGAGAGAGTAGTGTGTTATGTAGGCTATATTGTGGAGAGAGTAGTGTGTGATCTAGGCTGTATTGTGGAGAGAGTAGTGTGTGATCTAGACTATATTGTGGAGAGAGTAGTGTGTGATCTAGACTATATTGTGGAGAGAGTAGTGTGTGATCTAGGCTATATTGTGGAGAGTAGTGTGTGATCTAGACTATATTGTGGAGAGAGTAGGGTGTGATCTAGACTATATTGTGGAGAGAGTAGTGTGTGATCTAGACTATTGTGGAGAGAGTAGTGTGTGATCTAGGCTATATTGTGGAGAGTAGTGTGTGATCTAGACTATATTGTGGAGAGAGTAGGGTGTGATCTAGACTATATTGTGGAGAGAGTAGTGTGTGATCTGGGCTATATTGTTTTCATCCTTTCAGAATGTGTGGGATCCAAAATGTGTTGCCGTCATCGACGAACCCAACACGTCCATACACGGTCAGTACTCTGGATGAGCACCTGGACATGCTGCTGGTGTGCCACCATCTTGACAAGTAAGCTGGGTAGCTCAGTGTTACACACATATTGCACCATAACAGATACTCAAGTCTAAATGACAGTTATTATGTACTTGACTGTAGATAGCTTATTCAGTGTAGAAATAGTAAGTTGTTATCTGGCTTCTGTTGCCTTGTGGTCAATAATCCAGATGTAAAAATTAGAACCTGATACTCTGTGCTAGGTAACCATCTCACAATAGGAGTAACATATATCTGCAGAGCAAGGCATACTACAGCATAATTTGTATGTGACTGTCGTTGCATTATTGAAAATAAGATATTCTCTCAGAAACTGGCCCTGCATATTGTAGTATTGTACAAAGAACAGTAATTAAAAGAGTAATTAATTATTTCGATCAACTTTTTTAAACTTTTTTTTTGTTGAAACTTTGACATCCTTTGACCCTCACATATAATCCAGTGTGTTGTGGGCAGGATAGTATGTATGTGGATACCCATGTATATTCTGTGCACCTGTGTGCTATGTATTCTGGTAGTTTCTCACCTGATGCTTGCAGATTCTCTCCCCTTTTTTTTTCATTGACTGTGCCTCATAAAATGTTGTGCTAGGTACCCATTTTCATAAATGGGTTGATTGGAATGATGTGTGGTTAACAAACACTGAACCTGCAGCCATGGCTGGAGAAGCAGTTTAACGTCAGTATAGCCACTATCATCATGTTAATCATCCAAAAACAGTGACTTCCAAGATGATATGGCAGCAAGGGGAAAAGAAGATGTGGTGATGAAAGTGAGAGGTTTCATTATTTACCATATTAAAAAAATGACGAGTAATTGGGGAGAGAAATGGAGAAGAAATCATGAATAAAGGAGGAGAGAAATGGAGAATAAACCACGAATAAAGGAAGAGAGAAATGGAGAAGAAATCATGAATAAAGGAGGAGAGAAATGGAGAAGAAATCAATAATAAAGGGGGAGGAATGGAGCAGTAAAGCTGATAGTACTTATTCAGTGAGATGAAGATACAGCACTAAAGTTAAATGAGATAGTAGTCAGCGAGCCATAGCTGAGTGCCTGCACCAGGGTTAGCGAATCATAGCTGGTCAAGACCCTATTCTTCCTCCTGGTGAGAATGTGGAAACAGACCACATTTTGGAGAGAGTAGTGTGTGATCTGGGCTATATTGTTTTCATCCTTTCAGAATGTGTGGGATCCAAAATGTGTTGCCGTCATCGACGAACCCAACACGTCCATACACGGTCAGTACTCTGGATGAGCACCTGGACATGCTGCTGGTGTGCCACCATCTTGACAAGTAAGCTGGGTAGCTCAGTGTTACACACATATTGCACCATAACAGATACTCAAGTCTAAATGACAGTTATTATGTACTTGACTGTAGATAGCTTATTCAGTGTAGAAATAGTAAGTTGTTATCTGGCTTCTGTTGCCTTGTGGTCAATAATCCAGATGTAAAAATTAGAACCTGATACTCTGTGCTAGGTAACCATCTCACAATAGGAGTAACATATATCTGCAGAGCAAGGCATACTACAGCATAATTTGTATGTGACTGTCGTTGCATTATTGAAAATAAGATATTCTCTCAGAAACTGGCCCTGCATATTGTAGTATTGTACAAAGAACAGTAATTAAAAGAGTAATTAATTATTTCGATCAACTTTTTTAAACTTTTTTTTTGTTGAAACTTTGACATCCTTTGACCCTCACATATAATCCAGTGTGTTGTGGGCAGGATAGTATGTATGTGGATACCCATGTATATTCTGTGCACCTGTGTGCTATGTATTCTGGTAGTTTCTCACCTGATGCTTGCAGATTCTCTCCCCTTTTTTTTTCATTGACTGTGCCTCATAAAATGTTGTGCTAGGTACCCATTTTCATAAATGGGTTGATTGGAATGATGTGTGGTTAACAAACACTGAACCTGCAGCCATGGCTGGAGAAGCAGTTTAACGTCAGTATAGCCACTATCATCATGTTAATCATCCAAAAACAGTGACTTCCAAGAGATATGGCAGCAAGGGGAAAAGAAGATGTGGTGATGAAAGTGAGAGGTTTCATTATTTACCATATTAAAAAAATGACGAGTAATTGGGGAGAGAAATGGAGAAGAAATCATGAATAAAGGAGGAGAGAAATGGAGAATAAACCACGAATAAAGGAAGAGAGAAATGGAGAAGAAATCATGAATAAAGGAGGAGAGAAATGGAGAAGAAATCAATAATAAAGGGGGAGGAATGGAGCAGTAAAGCTGATAGTACTTATTCAGTGAGATGAAGATACAGCACTAAAGTTAAATGAGATAGTAGTCAGCGAGCCATAGCTGAGTGCCTGCACCAGGGTTAGCGAATCATAGCTGGTCAAGACCCTATTCTTCCTCCTGGTGAGAATGTGGAAACAGACCACATTTTGTCTGAGCTGATAAGGATCACAATGCCAGTGGTCAAACTTGAACCACCAACCTCGCATGGAGAGACTATGCACTAACCACTTTGCTACTCATGTGCCTGTACTGTTGTCTGAACTAAACCAAAACATATTATATTCCAGTTGACCCCCAGAGTTACTCGGTCACCGTGAAGAATGGAGAGAGTAGAGAACTTCTGACCTGCCCTCCTGTAGACAGGCTGTCGCTGGCACAAAGATACTTCCTCTTTTAGGTAAGATATACAGGCTGTCTTAATGTAGGAATTAGCATCACTGAGCTCTGGCCACACACATACTTCCTCTTTTAGGTAAGATATACAGGCTGTCTTGAATGTAGGAATTAGCATCATTGAGCTCTGGCCACACATATACTTTCTCTTTTAGGTAAGATATACAGGCTGTCTTGAATGTAGGAATTAGCATCATTGAACTCTGGCCACACACATACTTCCTCTTTTAGGTAAGATATACAGGCTGTCTTAATGTAGGAATTAGCATCATTGAACTCTGGCCACACATATACTTTCTCTTTTAGGTAAGATATACAGGCTGTCTTGAATGTAGGAATTAGCATCATTGAACTCTGGCCACACACATACTTTCTCTTTTAGGTAAGATATACAGGCTGTCTTGAATGTAGGAATTAGCATCATTGAACTCTGGCCACACACATACTTTCTCTTTTAGGTAAGATATACAGGCTGTCTTAATGTAGGAATTAGCATCACTGAGCTCTGGCCACACACATACTTTCTCTTTTAGGTAAGATATACAGGCTGTCTTAATGTAGGAATTAGCATCACTGAGCTCTGGCCACACACATACTTCCTCTTTTAGGTAAGATATACAGGCTGTCTTAATGTAGGAATTAGCATCATTGAACTCTGGCCACACACATACTTCCTCTTTTAGGTAAGATATACAGGCTGTCTTAATGTAGGAATTAGCATCACTGAGCTCTGGCCACACACATACTTCCTCTTTTAGGTAAGATATACAGGCTGTCTTGAATGTAGGAATTAGCATCATTGAACTCTGGCCACACACATACTTCCTCTTTTAGGTAAGATATACAGGCTGTCTTAATGTAGGAATTAGCATCACTGAGCTCTGGCCACACACATACTTCCTCTTTTAGGTAAGATATACAGGCTGTCTTGAATGTAGGAATTAGCATCATTGAGCTCTGGCCACACACATACTTCCTCTTTTAGGTAAGATATACAGGCTGTCTTGAATGTAGGAATTAGCATCATGAGCTCTGGCCACACACATACTTCCTCTTTTAGGTAAGATATACAGGCTGTCTTGAATGTAGGAATTAGCATCATTGAGCTCTGGCCACACACATACTTCCTCTTTTAGGTAAGATATACAGGCTGTCTTGAATGTAGGAATTAGCATCATTGAGCTCTGGCCACACACATACTTTCTCTTTTAGGTAAGATATACAGGCTGTCTTGAATGTAGGAATTAGCATCATTGAGCTCTGGCCACACACATACTTTCTCTTTTAGGTAAGATATACAGGCTGTCTTGAATGTAGGAATTAGCATCATTGAACTCTGGCCACACACACATTTTCAGCAGCCACCAAAGAGTATGGACGCTAATTGTCAGCTGTTGGTTCTGACAACCTTGAATTCTACCTCACACCTCTGTCTTTCATCCTCTTTACATTATCAGCACATGCCTTTTCATCCTCCTGCACCAGTTTCTCTGCCACCGACCTCAGTATATCCATTCATAGGAATTATATCTGTCACAATAGTGTTACGGGGCCTCACTGCCTCTCACTTCTGCATGCCCTGGGCAATATACCCATGTCAGCCTGGGTGACACTGGATTATCTCAAGAGCTGACCCCATTCATGACAGCAAACCCCTCTCTATCTTGTGAAACATGATTTGAGAATCTGTCACCACCATATCGTGTGTATCATCCTGCCTGTCACCAACGTACCTTGTGTATCATCCTGCCTGTCACCAACGTATCTTGTGTATCATCCTGCCTGTCACCAACGTACCTTGTGTATCATCCTGCCTGTCACCAACGTACCTTGTGTATCATCCTGCCTGTCACCAACGTACCTTGTGTATCATCCTGCCTGTCACCACCACACCTTGTATATCATCCTGCCTGTCACTACCACACCTTATATAATATCCTGCCTGTCACCACCACACCTTGTATAATATCCTGCCTGTCACTACCACACCTTGTATAATATCCTGCCTGTCACCACCACACCTTGTATATCATCCTGCCTGTCACCACCACACCTTGTATATCATCCTGCCTGTCACTACCACACCTTGTATAATATCCTGCCTGTCACCAAGATACCTTGTGTATCATTCTGCCTGTTACCACCACACCTTGTATATCATCCTGCCAGTCACCAACGTACCTTGTGTATCATCCTGCCTGTCACCAACATACCTTGTATATCATCCTGCCTGTCACCAACGTACCTTGTATATCATCCTGCCTGTCACCAACATACCTTGTATATCATCCTGCCTGTCACCAACGTACCTTGTATATCATCCTGCCTGTCACCAACATACCTTGTATATCATCCTGCCTGTCACCAACGTACCTTGTATATCATCCTGCCTGTCACCAACGTACCTTGTGTATCATTCTGCCTATCACCACCACACTTTGTATATCATCCTGCCAGTCACCACACTTTGTGTATCATCCTGCCAAAATGCCCAGGACAGAGCCTTGGTCACCTCTTCAGTTTCCATGTTCCTGCATTCTGTGCCACTATATACTGACTGTCCTTGACCTAAAAATACTTTCTGTTTTAGGTGAGATAAAATGGTCTGGCATAAAGACACTGCCTCTTTTAGGATATATAAGGCAGGCTGTTCTTGGCATAAAGATACTTCCTGTTTTAGGATATATGACAGGGTGGCACAAAAATATTTCCTGTTTCAGAATATATAAGACATTTACATCTGCAGGAGACATCTTCATCATCTTCATGTGCCATATTCCCTGTAAAGATTGTCTGTTTCTGGGCCAATGTTAGAGATGGCAAGCGAGGCAGAATAGCAGTGATCAACAGCCCACAAGATGAAACGACAGCAAAGTGTGGGAAGCATGCTAGACAAGTATAGAAAGATATGGCTGGTCACCATGGAAGAGATAAAGACAATGACCATGTACAACCTAAAGAAAGCAGCCAATCTTCCATGGGGAAATGGCACATGATGATGATGATGATCTTGACTTGGTGCCCCCCCTTTGCTTTCATGTTTCTCCTAACTGATCTGACTTCATTCCATCTCGTGATGTTGTCCGCCTATCTGTACTGTTGTCAGGGTCACGCTTTTGTCTCTTTAATACTTTCCCTCAAGTATAGTTTTATTTATGCAGTATTATCATATATATCTATGATGTAAGCCTACAACATGTTATTCTTCAGGTTGTATTTTCATCATTTCTCTTCAGTATGTCTTGGGAGGGTAATAATGGGAAAAAGAAAGAGAGGAAGACCAAGCCGAAGATGGCTGCAAGACATCGTTGATGATCTGCAAATGGATGCATCAGCAGCAGGCCATCTTGCTCACAACCGAGAGCCCTACAGGAGAGCTGTTAGGGAGGCAAAGTTCCGTAAGGGACCTGCAAATGAATGAATGAATGCATTTACCATAATACTGAGTTTCTTGTTATTCTGATCTGCTCATTAAAGAACATGTGATTCTTTTGTCTGTAGAACATGAACACAAGGAGGCCAAGAGATGTTTTTCTGTGATGTGATCAAGTCAAGAGATGTTATTCTGTGGTGTGATCAAGTCAGATAAAAAGACAATAGGAAAATGTGTTACAAACTTTTGGGGGTGAATGTGCTACGAACTGTCTGAAGTGGAAAAATGTATCCTATCATCTCTTCAAGTTGAAAATGTATCAACTGTCTCAAGTGAGAATGTATCCTGTTAGTGGTAACAAGTGGAAAATGAATCTCAATCGTTCCAGATGCAAATTGTATCCTGAGTTATTAGATTAGATAGAGGAAAGAAAGATTTTGTTTGAAACTTGCCAAGATTTTCACTTCCTGTATTGTCTTGTCTAGAAATTGTCAGGAAAAAAAAAAAAGAACTTACAAAGAGAAGATGATTTTGTTTGTAAGTGAATAAAGAATACGAAATAAACTCTAAATAGCTTTCCATCCATTCTTTCATTTACACATTAACCTCAGCTGTTTATGTAAATGATCGCCTGTTTCTGAAAAAAAAAAAGTACTGACTGAACAAAAAAAAACACTGACTGAACACACAAAACAAAAACACTGACTGAACACACAAAGAAAAACACTGGCTGAACAAAAAAAACACTGACTCAACACACACAAAAAACACTGACTCAACACACACAAAAAACACTGACTCAACACACAAAAGAAAAACACTGACTCAACACACAAAAGAAAAACACTGACTGAACTACAAAACAAAAACACTGACTGAACACACAAAAGAAAAACACTGACTGAACTACAAAACAAAAACACTGACTGAACACACAAAACAAAAACACTGACTGAACACACAAAACAAAAACACTGACTGAACACACAAAACAAAAACACTGACTGAACACACAAAACAAAAACACTGACTGAACACACAAACAAAAACACTGACTGACACACAAAACAAAAACACTGACTGAACACACAAAACAAAAACACAGACTGAACACACAAAACAAAAACACTGACTGAACACACAAAACAAAAACACTGACTGAACACACAAAACAAAAACACTGACTGAACACACAAAACAAAAACACTGACTGAACACACAAAACAAAAACACTGACTGAACACACAAAACAAAAACACTGACTGAACACACAAAACACTGACTGAACACACAAAACAAAAACACTGACTGAACACACAAAACACTGAACACACAAAACAAAAACACTGACTGAACACACAAAACACTGACTGAACACACAAAACAAAAACACTGACTGAACACACAAAACAAAAACACTGACTGAACACACAAAACAAAAACACTGACTGAACTACAAAACACACAAAACAAAAACACTGACTGAACACACAAAACAAAAACACTGACTGAACACACAAAACACTGACTGAACACACAAAACAAAAACACTGACTGAACACACAAAACAAAAACACTGACTGAACTACAAAACAGACTGAACACACAAAACACTGACTGAACACCAAAACAAAAACACTGACTGAACTACAAAACACTGACTGAACACACAAAACACTGACTGAACACACAAAACAAAAACACTGACTGAACACACAAAACAAAAACACTGACTGAACTACAAAACAGACTGAACACACAAAACACTGACTGAACACACAAAACAAAAACACTGACTGAACTACAAAACACAGACTGAACACACAAAACACTGACTGAACTACAAAACACAGACTGAACACACAAAAAAAAGCACTGACTGAAAGAAACAAAGAAAAATGACTGAACAAAAGAAAACACTTTGGCTGAACAAAAAAAAAAAAAACTGTGGAATATGAGTTGTAGTTGATTGTGGTGGTGGTGGTGGGACATTGTAGGCTCATGTGAGAAACAGTTCCTGAAGTAAGATTGTATTTCATGGAACACAGGCCCCGCCCTCATCTCTTGTTACCTCTTTTTATGTCATGTGATGTTAGCATCATGGAGACTGTTTTGCCATGTCATGTTGGCGTCACAGTGCCTGTTTTACCATGTCATGTTGGCGTCACGGTTCCTGTTTTGCCATGTCATGTTGGCATCACGGTTACTGTGTTGCCATGTCATGTTGGGTGAGACTTCAGTTTGGATTCTCAGCCGTGCAGGATTTAATGTTCCTACATGTCCGTGAGCCATGGGCGGTAGTCGAATATGGGGTGATTGAAGGAAACAACCCAATCTATAACATGTCATCGCATATCATGGTTTTATCGCCCTTAAGTTTTGAGATTTTTTTTTTTCACTAAAGGGTTAAAATATTTAATGTAGGATATAAATGCAGAGAGTTTAATGTGAATCAGTATTTAACCTTTATAGACTACTTAAAGGCATTTCATTGTGTACAAGACCAGAAACTTCGGGAAATGATAGAAAAAATGGGGTTTCCAACACATTTGATAAAATTAACGTCACTGCTGTATCTAGACCAACAGGCAGCAGTAAGAATAAATGGTGAAACAACTTGGTTTGACATAAAACAAGGGGTCCGTCAGGGGTGCATATTGTCACCTTACTTATTTAATTTGTATACTGAAAATATAATGAGGAATGTTAGAGAAGATGTAGACAAAAAAATATGTAACACACAATAATTAGTGTATAAGTATATAACTATACATGAAGCACTGCAGTAAAGCTGTGATACCGGAATGTATAAAATAGGAAAAAAAGTGGGAACAGCTTTATTACTTAACGACTACAAAGTTGTGACATTCTGGCGTGAGGCTTAATCATATAAAAATATACAGGACGAAGAAATAGAGGAGATAAAGTATAGATTCACATGAATACTTTTTTTTTTTAATTAAAAAATTAAATAGAGTACTTAGCTGTAAATTGTAAGATGTGGCTTATCCAGCGGTGTGTCAGGAATGGATTTAGTAGAACGTGGAGACTGTTTAAATGGAGACCTGTGATATGTGGTCGATGGGTTGTAACTGGGGGTGGTGGATGGGGAACTGGGGAGGGAAGAGAGAGTGATACAATGTTGACCTAGCCAGGAGAAGTTGAAATAGATGATTAGGGAAGAGGGGTTGCAAAGTGATGCTGTGAGGAGGTTTGACAAGTAAAAAAGTGGTGGGGCTTAATGGAGAGGTACTTTAATGATTGAAGAGAATGTTAAGTGTAGCTGACCAGCGAGTTTAACCCATGTGGCTCCAGCGTCCCATAATTTTGAATGCAGCGGTTCTCAAATGCCAGGCAGCTTGTGTCATCTGCATGACATTGTTTGATGGCTGTTACCAGAAAATCAGATTTGCCTCTGTGGTTGGGGCCATTGAAATGATTTGGGACTGGCTTCGAAGCATGCTGGGTGATGTCATACAGATGTTTTTGCATGCGGTCCCCTAATCTGAGGCCAGTCTCACCAATATACATTATCCTGCATCTTTTGGAAACGATGACATATATCACATTATGGGACTCACGTGTGAATCCCTCATGAAGAGTGAGGATAGTTTTGGCAGACTTCCAGAATTAAAAGATACACCTATGATGGCATTGGAATCACAAGTATGCCACAGGAAGAGCTAAAAAAAATGTATTGAATTCACAAACTCACTCAATAATAACATAAAATTCACTTAAGAAATTTCTTACAAGTCTGTCAACTTTTTAGACATTAAAATTTGTGTTGGCACAGACAGGCGTGTCACCTCTGTATTTTACAAGCCCACTGAAGCCACACCTATTTGCATTACGCCTCCCATCCTGAAGCCTGTAAGAACTCCATCCCATACTCCCAACTCCTCCGTCTTCGCCGCATATGTCAGGATAATTTGAACTTCATAGATCAGTCCAACAAGTTATGAGAATGTTTCCGCCATCGCCACTACCCAGAAAATGTTATTCGTGAAGCCTTCAACCGTATCCAACTAGTGAGCCGCAAAGAAGCATTCAAGAAAAAGTATGTTGCTCTATCTGACAGAGTTAAGTTAGTACTGCCTTTCCACCCACACGGTCAGATGGTTAAAAAAATTCTTTAACATGTCATCGCATATCATGGTTTTATCGCCCTTAAGTTTTGAGATTTTTTTTTTTCACTAAAGGGTTAAAATATTTAATGTAGGATATAAATGCAGAGAGTTTAATGTGAATCAGTATTTAACCTTTATAGACTACTTAAAGGCATTTCATTGTGTACAAGACCAGAAACTTCGGGAAATGATAGAAAAAATGGGGTTTCCAACACATTTGATAAAATTAACGTCACTGCTGTATCTAGACCAACAGGCAGCAGTAAGAATAAATGGTGAAACAACTTGGTTTGACATAAAACAAGGGGTCCGTCAGGGGTGCATATTGTCACCTTACTTATTTAATTTGTATACTGAAAATATAATGAGGAATGTTAGAGAAGATGTAGACAAAAAAATATGTAACACACAATAATTAGTGTATAAGTATATAACTATACATGAAGCACTGCAGTAAAGCTGTGATACCGGAATGTATAAAATAGGAAAAAAAGTGGGAACAGCTTTATTACTTAACGACTACAAAGTTGTGACATTCTGGCGTGAGGCTTAATCATATAAAAATATACAGGACGAAGAAATAGAGGAGATAAAGTATAGATTCACATGAATACTTTTTTTTTTTAATTAAAAAATTAAATAGAGTACTTAGCTGTAAATTGTAAGATGTGGCTTATCCAGCGGTGTGTCAGGAATGGATTTAGTAGAACGTGGAGACTGTTTAAATGGAGACCTGTGATATGTGGTCGATGGGTTGTAACTGGGGGTGGTGGATGGGGAACTGGGGAGGGAAGAGAGAGTGATACAATGTTGACCTAGCCAGGAGAAGTTGAAATAGATGATTAGGGAAGAGGGGTTGCAAAGTGATGCTGTGAGGAGGTTTGACAAGTAAAAAAGTGGTGGGGCTTAATGGAGAGGTACTTTAATGATTGAAGAGAATGTTAAGTGTAGCTGACCAGCGAGTTTAACCCATGTGGCTCCAGCGTCCCATAATTTTGAATGCAGCGGTTCTCAAATGCCAGGCAGCTTGTGTCATCTGCATGACATTGTTTGATGGCTGTTACCAGAAAATCAGATTTGCCTCTGTGGTTGGGGCCATTGAAATGATTTGGGACTGGCTTCGAAGCATGCTGGGTGATGTCATACAGATGTTTTTGCATGCGGTCCCCTAATCTGAGGCCAGTCTCACCAATATACATTATCCTGCATCTTTTGGAAACGATGACATATATCACATTATGGGACTCACGTGTGAATCCCTCATGAAGAGTGAGGATAGTTTTGGCAGACTTCCAGAATTAAAAGATACACCTATGATGGCATTGGAATCACAAGTATGCCACAGGAAGAGCTAAAAAAAATGTATTGAATTCACAAACTCACTCAATAATAACATAAAATTCACTTAAGAAATTTCTTACAAGTCTGTCAACTTTTTAGACATTAAAATTTGTGTTGGCACAGACAGGCGTGTCACCTCTGTATTTTACAAGCCCACTGAAGCCACACCTATTTGCATTACGCCTCCCATCCTGAAGCCTGTAAGAACTCCATCCCATACTCCCAACTCCTCCGTCTTCGCCGCATATGTCAGGATAATTTGAACTTCATAGATCAGTCCAACAAGTTATGAGAATGTTTCCGCCATCGCCACTACCCAGAAAATGTTATTCGTGAAGCCTTCAACCGTATCCAACTAGTGAGCCGCAAAGAAGCATTCAAGAAAAAGTATGTTGCTCTATCTGACAGAGTTAAGTTAGTACTGCCTTTCCACCCACACGGTCAGATGGTTAAAAAAATTCTTTATCGTCATCTGCCGATAATCCAACTCGACCCCGACACTCGCGACATTTTGTCTGATCCACCCCTGTTGGCATACAAATATGAGCCAAACCGTGCCGCAGGAAGAAACGCGGACGTTCAGTTGGGTGCCGAAATAAAACTGCGGGTCTTGATATGTTTATATTTTGTCTTGTTATGTACAGTATTTCCATGTACTTCTATGTACTTATTATGTTTCAAAGTATAACTAAATGTATGAAAATTTCATAAATACAGAGTTTTTTTAAATGAAAAAAGAAGCAATGTGATGTTTTTAGACAATGATTGTGACAAGCTCACCATCAGCTAGGTCTAGATATGCACTACATACCATCTGAGATGTCTAGATCTACTTGTCGATCTCGTATTCTGATTCTGTGTTGCATTCTCGCTAAATTCTCCAGTCGTCTAATATGTCTAGATCTACCTGGGATACATTCAAGAGCTGTGGGGTGGTGACAGGCCATGTCCATACCCCTATATACATCATCATAAATTGAAAATTTTCCATGTTTCTCTTCCTTTTTCTTGCTCGGCATCGCTTGTAACTAAGCACTCTTTCACCATTTTGAAAAGTGTCACCGGAAACGCGGACGAAATATGTACAATCTAAATGTTACACCGGTTGTTTTATCGAAACAAACCAAGATCGCTATATCGACCCTACGAACAAATCGTAGAGTATAAAATAGGAAAAAGTAGGAGCAGCTTTATTACTTAACTATTACGAAGTTGTGACGTTTCGGCGTGAGCCTTAATCATACAAAAACATACAGGACGAAGAAATAGAGAGAGGATATAAAGTATAGATTCACATGAATACTATTTTTTTTTAATTTTAAAAAGAGTACTTAGCTGTAAATTGTAAGATGTGACTTGTCTGGCGGTGTGTGTCAGGAATGGATTTAGTAGAACGTGGAGACTGTTTAAATGGAGACCTGTGACATATGGTTGATGGGTTGTAACTGGTGGTTGTGGATGGGGAGCCGGGGAGGGGAGAGAGAGTGATACAATACCGACCCAGCTAGGAGAAGTTGAAACAGATGATTGGGGAAGAGGGGTTGCAGAGCGATGCTGTGAGGAAATTTGAAAAGTAAGAAGGGGTGGAGCTTATTTTAGAGGTACTATAATGATTGAAGAGAATGTTATGTGTAGCTAAACAGCGAGTTTAACCCATGTGGCTCCAGCATCCCATAATTTTGAATGCAGCGTTTCTCAAGCGCCAGGCAGCTTGTGTCATCTGCATGACATTGTTTGA
This sequence comes from Achatina immaculata, assembly GCA_009760885.1. Lineage (NCBI taxonomy): Eukaryota > Metazoa > Mollusca > Gastropoda > Stylommatophora > Achatinidae > Lissachatina > Lissachatina immaculata. Next base: position 10,124,673 of record CM019712.1, on the reverse strand, counting down.
TGGCTGTTACCAGGAAATCAGAATGCATTCTCATTACAGATCTTCTAACATATGTTTTTAACAAACGTTAAAATAATGTCTAACAATGTCTAATAAGTTATTTTTCGAACCATGTCATTTTAGTATTTGATGGCTGACGAGTCATGGGTTGAGAGAGTGCTGGTTTTTCTGTTGATAAAAGGGATGGCGACTGCAGTAAAACTGGTTTAATTAATAATGGTAGATGGAGGTGTATGGTCTAGTTTTACAAAGTGGCACAGGGAGTGAGAAAAAACGAATAGAAAGTATGAGAATGTATAAATGAAAAACATACAATATCCGATATTTCAGCGTGAGCCTTTTTCGAGGATTACATGCACAAACGAGACAAAAACAACAAAACTAAACGAAGAACTTATCTTAATATGGCCTCCTCCAGAAACAGGAAACAGAGAAATGCATGTCGACTAGAAGATGCATAGGGACCACGTGGGCCACACATAGGATAAGCCGATAGAGCCAGTCGTAGAGAAGAGGTGGAGAGAGAGAAGAGGAAAACAGGTGGTGGGGTGGGAAGGCTATAGAAACATGATAGCCACTAGAGAAGAAGGTGTTTGGGCGGAGGGAAGCGGAGAGATAATGACTGAAGAACATAAACACCTGCAGGGAGAAAATGTGAAACTGGTGAATAGGACAAGATCCTATCAACACCAATATGTTGCCAGAGAAGAAAAGAGGATGGCAGTAGGTAGGGGTAGCGTAGAGAAAGAAAGAATAAAAAAAAGGGGGAGGGGGGGGGGGTTGGAAAACTAAAGAAGTTACAGAAAGTTGAAGACATTGTTAATTCCAGCTGGGTTGTTGAGGCTAGCCAGATCTCCTTCCCTAAGTCCACGTTATCAGCTCAGGAGGGTTTCACCTGCACTTCACGCAATATTATTTATACTATTATGTGCAAACGTTGTGGTATGAAGTACATAGGGGAGACCGGTTTACGCTTAAGAGATCGATTTTGCCAACATCTTAACGATATTTCTAAGAGGGCCTGGACACCTGTGGCTAAACATATTTGCCTTAGCAACCACAGGGGAAAACAGGACATTTCTGTTAGTGCGATCCGCTCTTGTTCTGCTGATGTACGGTCTCGGAGGGTCCTAGAACAGTGCCTTATTTCCAGACTGGCTGTCTCCACCCAGCTGGAATTAACAATGTCTTCAACTTTCTGCAACTTCTTTAGTTTTCCAACCCCCCCCCCTTTTTTTTTATTTTATTCTACTTTCTTTCTCTATGCTACCCCTCCCTACTGCCACCCTCTTTTCTTCTCTGGGAACATATTAGTGTTGATAGGGTCTTGTCCTATTCACCAGTTTCACATTTTCTCCCTGCAGGTTTTATGTTCATTATCTCTCCGCTTCCCCTCCGCCTAAACACCTTCTTCTCTAGCGGCTATCATGTTTCTATAGCCTTCCCACCCCACCACCTGTTTTCCTCCTCTCTCTCGACCTCTTCTCTACGATTGGCTCTATCGGCTTATCCTTTGTGTGGCCCACGTGGTCCCTATGCATCTTCTAGTCGACATGCATTTCTCTGTTTCCTGTTTCTGGAGGAGGCCATATTAAGATAAGTTCTTCGTTTAGTTTTTTGTTTTTGTCTCGTTTGTGCATGTAATCGTTGAAAAAGGCTCACGCTGAAATATCGGATGTTGTATGTTTTTCATTTATACATTTTCATACTTTCTATTCATTTTTTCTCACTTTATTCACTCCCTCTGCCACTTTGTAAAACTACACCGTATACCTCTATCTAACTTTTTTATTCTGTGGAGTCATATAATTACAAACAAGTAAATAATGAAACGGGTTTGAGCTAAAAAGAGAGAGTCTTGTGCAATTTAAACTGTATGGTGAAGAATGTTTTGTGATTTAGACTACACGGTGATTTAGATTATGTGGTGAAGAGTCTTGTATGATTTAGACTATACGATAGAGAAAGCAGTGTGTGATCTGGACTATATGACAGAGAGAGAGAGAGAGCAGCATGTGGTCAACTGTTTGGTTTTGAGAGTCCTGTGTCATCTAGACTATATCTTACATCCTATATCCTTCCTGTGCAATTAAACATCACATATGGCTCGTATGGTAGTTCGCCAAATTTTCCTGTTTTCAGCAAGCTTTTCAACCTCATCAAGGGATTTTATGCCCATTAATTTGGTCTCTCTTAACAATGTCCTCTTTAGAGTTTCACGTGGTCGACCTCTTTTTCTTCGGCCTATTGTGTTCCACTTGATAGTTTGTTTTGGGATTCTCAGACTGTTTCTTCTCATCACGTGACTGACATATGTCCATCTCCTTTTTTCTGATCACCCACGAGACAGGTATTTTCCTTAGGTTTTTGTTTTCAAAAGAGTCTAATTTGTTGTCTGCTTCTTTAGTTGTTTTCCAACTTTCACATGCATAAATGAGTCTGGGTATTACATATGAACTTAATAATCTTAACTTGCTTTTTGTTCTTATAACTTTTGAGTGCCATATGTTCTTAAGATTCTTTAAGGTCAGTTCCGCTTTTGCAGTTCTAATTCTAACTTTCTTTCTGGTATCACCATCCTGGTCTATGTAGCTGCCAAAGTATGCAAACTGGTGTATTTCTTCAACAGCTGAATAATTACTGTATAAGTATATAACTATACACTATTAATGAAAATGGTCTCATATTAGGGGACCGCATGAAAAAACATCTGTACGATATCACCCAGCATGCTTCGAAACCAGTCCCAAATCATTTCAATGGCCCCAACCACAGAGGCAAATCTGATTTTCTGGTAACATTCACCAAACAATGTCACGCTGATGACAGAAGCCGTCTAGCGCTTGAGAACAGCTACATTCAGGAATATGGGACACTCGAACCACATGGTTTGAACTCGCTATTCAGCTGTACCTAACATTCCCCTCTTCTACAATCTTCATCTGCACTAAGTTCCACTCCCTTCTCACATGTAACACATAGATCAGAACCTCCTCACAGCATCACATTGCAACCCCTCTACCCCAGCTATAATCACCTATCCCACCTTCTTCCGTCTAGATTACCATTGTATCACTCTCTTCCCCTCCACGGCCGCCTCCATTCCCCACCCCACCCCCATCCTCATTTATGACCCACCTATCACACATTACAAGTCTCCACTTAAATATTCTCTACATTCCATCATGTGCAGTTCTGATCACAGCATTTTACAAGAGATAGGTTCTTAAAGCACGTCTATTCTTCCCGTGTTTTCTACGAGCGATAAAGAGACCCACCGCCGGCTTGCTGGGCCAGTCGCGGTTTGAAGGCAGAATTTAATCCAGTGGAGCCCATCTCCCTGAGCAGAACATAAATGTCAGCTCTAAGTTTTTATGCTGTGTCATGATGTCACAGCACATGAATCAAGCTTTGCCTGCTTTATGTTCCAAATGACACTGTGTTAAGTCCCTTTGTATGCCTTACCGGTTCTAAGGACTGCTATTGTCGGAGGTGGGGTGGAGAATTCGATCTCCACTCCAACGGCGCGCGTCTCACACAGCCTCTGGCAGTCAAGTCCAGCTCCTGGCCTTCCCGTGGCAGAACTGTTTAAACTGACAGGAGAAGGGGCGAAGGCGAATATCTGTTGCCTGAAACCAGATACTTAGGGTAGATGAGTGGCACGTTTGGTAGCTCATCTACCGCTGCTGGCGAGATTCTTCAGCTGCCGTGCGTGGAGCGGTACTCCTCCCGGCCAATGAAAAAAAGATGCAAATGGCGTTGCCGCGCAGCACCACTGCGGAAAGGGTGGTAGAAAGGATAAAGGGAAGCAAACAGTCAAAACACAGCACCTCTGGTCTGGAGGTCGGCCACGTCCTAAGTGAAGTCATATCGGGTGAAATGTATGAACCGGCTTATCCCAGAGGATAAGACACTGCTGAAGAGACTCTTCGAATGCCGCGCATGGAGTGAAGCTCCTCCCGGTCAAGGAAGAAAATGCGGAAAAGAAATAAAGGTTACCGTGCGGCGCCGATGTGAAAAGGTGAAGGAAAGGATAAAGTGCAGTTTAATCGGTATGTCCAGTAGTATCGCTGTGAGAACTACACATACCACGGCGCATCTGCTCTAGAGGCCGGCCACGTCCGAAATACACCCATACTGGTGAAATATGCCTAAACCGGCACATACCAGGGGTGGAAATTGATTGCTAGAAATGTCACGCCACCTCCGCTCTAGAGGTCGGTCACGCCAGATATACACCCATACTGGTGAAATATGCCTAAACCAGCTCACACCAGGGGTGAATCTTGAAGGCTATGCATGTCACAGTACCTCTGCTCTAGAGGTCGGTAACGTCCCAAACACGCCCATACTGGGATAATATGCCTAAACCGGCTCAACCCAGGGGTGGAAGTCACTAGTGGCGAGGATTCGTCCTCCTGGACAAAAGCTCCATCCTGGTCACAACTAGGAAGGGTAGCGGCCACGACCGCAAAATGCTGAAGTCGGAGACACTGGACTAGGGCAGTCTAGATGGGCAACCACCTCTCACCCGGCCGGGATGTTTGCATATCCTAATCACGCTGAGGTTTTCCGGTGAGAAAGTCCACCTCTGGACTGGATGGGCAACCACCTCTCACCCAGCAGTTCTATAAAAATGTTGACTGATACTGAGAAAGAATATTATAATTACTGAATAATTTTGCCTATCTAAATGTTTTTGCTACTTCTAGTTTTTTTTTTCATTGATAAACTATATCTAGTTTTACATTTGCTTGAAAAATTCAAGGTGTACAGAACTATGTCAGTCACGTATGTGAATGTTACCTTACTGAGTTTTGCATGTAAAAGAACAAAAGACTACATTACAAAGTTTCACTAGCCACAGTTGGCCAGAGATCGGTCTTAGCATGAAGACAAACTGCACTATAATGCTGTTAGCTTTCTTGTTTGAAATACTCGTTCTAACTGAACAAATCAGTTCACTGCTTGCAGGTAATCAAGGAAAACTCTCTCTCTCTCTCTCTCTCTCTCTCTCTCTCTCTCTCTGAACCTTAAGTGCCCAGGGCACATGGGGCTTCTTCAAGGGGTTTTCCACAAATGCCTGTCTTTTGCTTTTTTTTCAGCTCTTGCCCAGGTGAGCCCTCTACTGCTCAACATCCTTTCTGTTGTTCTTCTCCATGTCTCTTTTGGTATACCCTTACTTTAGTTCCCCTGTGGTGTCCATCTTAGTTCTATTTTTGGTAGTGAGTTGTCAGTCATTCGGAGCACATGTCCCAACAAGTCACAACTAAGTGCTACATTCATTTTATTTTATTCTACATTTTTTTTACATTTTTTTTTTTAACATTGCATTCATGTGAATTTATACTTCATCTTCTCTCTCTATTTCATTGTTCTGTGTGTTTTTGTAGCCGAAACGTCACAACTGTGCGCTCGTTAGGTAATACATCTGTTCCTACTTTATTTTCCTAGTTTATACATTTTCTTCAACAGCTGTTCCTTCTATGTATATTTTTCCTTCCTGATCAATGGAAAGTTCCATTAATTATTTTTCCTTGTTAATTTCAAGTCCTATTTTTCTAGCCATGATTTAAGCGGTCAGTGCGCATGTCACTCGAAGATTTAACTTCCTCCCACGCCGTGTTAGAGCGATCATAAAAAAAAAAATTTCCTACTTATCTCGTGTATTTTTGTGTGTTTTTTTGAGACAGGTAGGCAAAATGGACACAACAACCGACTCTACAGATCTTACTGTATGTGCTTCTGGCAGTGGCAGGCCTGTTAGACGGACTGCAGACGCGGCTAGGAGGCTTTTTCAGACATTATCGGACAAGCAGGACTTCAGCCAATCTAGTTCGGACGAATCGTTTGTAGACAGTTCGTCTGACTTTGACAGCGACGCTGAAAGTAACAGTCGCCCTTCGACAAGTTCTGTAGATCGACCGAGTGACAAGGCTGCTCCACCTGTCAAACGACCTAAGATAAATTCTTGGGGTAGGAGAGTAAATTCAGAACAGATTTCGAATTGGAGAGCAGCACAGGCGAATGAAGAGGTAGGGACCCCTACCAGCAGTTTTGATGGCAGCGGTGTTCTGCTTGATCTTGGCCATGACCGGACACCAATGAGGTTTTTCCTTGCGCTGTTCACAACAGATATTCTGGACAGTCTCATATCAAGCATAAATGCTTATGCTGCTGTGAAACTCAGCCATGCAGATGTAAGAGAACACAGTAGACCGGTGTGGACCCCTATTGGTCGCCATGAAATGTATAAATTTCTGGCCACTATCATATCCATGAGCATGCAACCTAAACCGACAATCTGTAGTTATTGGAGCACCAAGGATTATCAGCACTCATCATTTTTTAGGCAGATGTTTACTAGGGAACAGTTCCTAGTGATATACAGCACCATGCTGCATGTCAGTGAAGCTGATAGTGAAGGTAAAGCCAAAATTGAACCTTTTGTCAATCAGCTGCTGGCATCCTTTCAGGCAGCCTTTTACCCTTTCAAAGAACTAAGAGTTGATGAAATGGTGATTGGCCACAGGGGACACTGGAGTCACAAGCAGAATAATGCGAGCAGGCCAAGGAAATATCACATCAGGACGTTTGGCCTTTGTGACTCCATCACAGGTTATGTTTTCAACCTGTTGATAAATTTTGGGAGGGACACTTCCTATGACCCTACTGCAGCTGACTATTCTAGTCAGGCTGTGAAAGTCTTTCATACACTTTTGCAGGCAGTGAAAGCTCCTCACCATATTTACGCAGACAAGTATTACACCAGCCTTCCACTGGTTGAATATCTGCTGTCAAAAGGCCACAATTACACCGGCACTTTGAATGTGAATTGCTGCGATTTTCCTTCACAGCTGAAAAGTCTCAGAGTGGGTCAGGAAGAAGCTGTTTACCATGTCAATGATGGTGGTAATATTCTCTGTGTTTCCTGGGCTGACAAAGAGGCACAGAAGCCTGTCCATGTGATCACAACATATGGAAAAGCTGTCACTGTTCCTTGTATTGAAGGACAGCAGGAAGTTCAGAAACCAGAGGTCATTCACACGTATAACACGTGTATGAATGGATATGACAGGGCTGATGAAAAGTTGTCGTATTTTGCATTTCATGCCAGGAAGACACCCACGTGGTGGAAGAAAATATTCAGCTGGATTTTCGAAGTTGCACAGGTGAATGCTCATACTTTATATCTGTTGTCGGAGAATCCAGCTGAGAATAACAGATCTCTGGTCAGCTTCAAGAATCAGCTTATTGAAGGGTTAATGTCTCTGGCAAACTGTAGCATCATTCCTGATGTTAGTAGGCCATTTCCTAGGCCACTGGGAAGGAGACCACCCGCTCCAGTTTCAGAGCGCCGCCACGGTAATCACCTGGTGGACTTTGAAAATACCCGTTATCACTGTGTGTACTGTTCGAGGTCAGGCAAGAAAGTCCGCACCTACTACTACTGCATTAAGTGCTCGGACAGACCTCATCTGTGCCCAAAGCATTGTTTTAAGAAGTATCACGAGTCATGTTGAGCATAATACCACTGCAGTATAGCACAGATACTTCATCTGCCTGTGCTGTCTGCGTTCACTGTCTGAGCCACCCTTGACATCTCTCTCTACCAACAGTTCTTCACATCGTTTTTATTCTGTTAGGTGACTGATTTGTTGACTGGGGACTGTAGAAGACTAGTTTTTGTGGCTGTGTTGTATATGTATTATGTAAATACTGACAGTTATATACTACTGTTTGTTTTTTTTTCCATGTCTTGTACATAATGACAGTCGTATACTGTGTCTTGTTTTTGTTATTTTAACGATGGCCACCAAGTAATGTCAGAAAAAAAATCCCCAAATATTGTCAGAAAATATGATTCTGTGGAATTAAATAACTTCCGAGTGGATTTATGACGTGGTGATGGTAAGTAAAACAAAATAAGAGTACAAGTAAAGACAAAATAAAATTTTTTTAGTGCTCAGAAATGTTTCTGTCTTTTCATGCCTTTCTTTTTTTTTTTTTTAATGACAAACAACTTCATTTATGGAATCGTCCTTCATTTCCACTTATTTTCATATGTGGTACATATACGTTGAACACAGAACTAGTTCGTCAGAGTGACTTTTAGAGAAGGACCTCCAAAAATATCAAAACGCTCGCTCAAGAACTTAACGTGCGTGCTTTTTTTTTCCCCCTGAATTGAATGAGTGAAGACTATATGATGGGGAGAGTAGTGTGTGATGTAGGCTATATTGTGGAGAGAGTAGTGTGTGATCTAGCCTATATTGTGGAGAGAGTAGTGTGTGATGTAGGCTATATTGTGGAGAGAGTAGTGTGTGATGTAGGCTATATTGTGGAGAGAGTAGTGTGTGATGTAGGCTATATTGTGGAGAGAGTAGTGTGTGATCTAGGCTATATTGTGGAGAGAGTAGTGTGTGATCTAGGCTATATGTGGAGAGAGTAGTGTGTGATCTAGACTATTGTGGAGAGAGTAGTGTGTGATCTAGGCTATATTGTGGAGAGAGTAGTGTGTGATCTAGGCTATATTGTGGAGAGAGTAGTGTGTGATGTAGGCTATATTGTGGAGAAAGTAGTGTGTGTTCTAGCCTATATTGTGGAGAGAGTAGTGTGTGATGTAGGCTATATTGTGGAGAGAGTAGTGTGTGATGTAGGCTATATTGTGGAGAGAGTAGTGTGTGATCTAGGCTATATTGTGGAGAGAGTAGTGTGTGATCTAGGCTATATTGTGGAGAGAGTAGTGTGTGATCTAGGCTATATTGTGGAGAGAGTAGTGTGTGATCTAGGCTATATTGTGGAGAGAGTAGTGTGTGATCTAGACTATATTGTGGAGAGAGTAGTGTATGATCTAGGCTATATTGTGGAGAGAGTAGTGTGTGATCTAGACTATATTGTGGAGAGAGTAGTGTGTGATCTAGGCTATATTGTGGAGAGAGTAGTGTGTGATCTGGGCTATATTGTGGAGAGAGTAGTGTGTGATCTAGGCTATATTGTGGAGAGAGTAGTGTCTGATCTGGGCTATATTGTGGAGAGAGTAGTGTGTGATCTGGGCTATATTGTGGAGAGAGTAGTGTGTGATCTAGACTATATTGTGGAGAGAGTAGTGTGTGATCTAGGCTATATTGTGGAGAGAGTAGTGTGTGATCTAGACTATATTGTGGAGAGAGTAGTGTGTGATCTAGACTATATTGTGGAGAGAGTAGTGTGTGATCTAGGCTATATTGTGGAGAGAGTAGTGTGTGATCTAGGCTATATTGTGGAGAGAGTAGTGTGTGATCTAGGCTATATTGTGGAGAAAGTAGTGTGTGATGTAGACTATATTGTGGAGAGAGTAGTGTGTGATCTAGGCTATATTGTGGAGAGAGTAGTGTGTGATCTAGGCTATATTGTGGAGAGAGTAGTGTGTGATGTAGGCTATATTGTGGAGAGAGTAGTGTGTGATGTAGGCTATATTGTGGAGAGAGTAGTGTGTGATCTAGGCTATATTGTGGAGAGAGTAGTGTGTGATCTAGACTATATTGTGGAGAGAGTAGTGTGTGATCTAGACTATATTGTGGAGAGAGTAGTGTGTGATCTGGGCTATATTGTGGAGAGAGTAGTGTGTGATCTAGACTATATTGTGGAGAGAGTAGTGTGTCATCTGGGCTATATTGTTTTCATCCTTTCAGAATGTGTGGGATCCAAAATGTGTTGCCGTCATCGACGAACCCAACACGTCCATACACGGTCAGTACTCTGGATGAGCACCTGGACATGCTGCTGGTGTGCCACCATCTTGACAAGTAAGCTAGGTAGCTCAGTGTTACACACATATTGCACCATAACAGATACTCAAGTCTGAATGACAGTTATTATGTACTTGACTGTAGATAGCTTATTCAGTGTAGAAATAGTAAGTTGTTATCTGGCTTCTGTTGCCTTGTGGTCAATAATCCAGATGTAAAAATTAGAACCTGATACTCTGTGCTAGGTAACCATCTCACAAAAGGAATAACATATATCTGCAGAGCAAGGCATACTACAGCATAATTTGTATGTGACTGTTGTTGCATTATTGAAAATAAGATATTCTCTCAGAAACTGGCCCTGCATATTGTAGTATTGTACAAAGAACAGTAATTAAAAGTTACAAGATGGAGCAGCATAATCATGTTAGTCTGAAGAACATTGTGTGAAGGGTCTCAAATGCATGATGAAATGTTAGTAGTAACACATCATCCATACATCAGGTGGCTTCAGGTTTGTATGCAGGCGCCCCCAATTATCCAGTTGTAGAGATGGATACTGGGCTCTGTCTAGAGCTGGAGAAGGAAAGTGTGACCTTGAGGAAAATACGAGCACTAATATCACATCCCCTGGATACTTCTGTGGCATTTTTTGTTTGTTATGGTTTAAGCTGGTTTTAGACTTAAAATCCTTCTTCTTTTTCTGCATTCAGTTTCGTATGCTTAGTTTTCTGTATGGGAAGCTGGGTTGCCTCAATGAATCCTGCTATCAACAGGAGGTCTTCTTAGAAAGCCCAGAGCTTCTTCGTACTTCTCTCTTGGGGACATACGTGGACGCTGAGGTCTCTGTACGTAGTGCAGGTCAAATCATGTTCTAAATGATTATGACTAAAACCTGTTAGATCCAATAATTATGCTTTCAACACCTGTCATGTTTCTTCTGTCACTTTTCCTGATCAAAAAACCTTCATAGATTATCCTTTGTTTACAACATATCACATCATAGAACTGGTTAAGACCTTTCTCATTCTTTCCACATGTCAGTAACTACATTTTAATGAAGATGTGTAAATAGATTAAAAAGCTCTGTTGGTCGAGCCAGTTATCCTGAACACAGAGTGCCAGGTACATATTTTTATATGACGGCAGCAGGAAACGAACTCATCGTTTCCAGTTTGAGAGGTCCCATCATGGTTGGTTAAACCAGTCCTGCCAGTAAACACTTGAGTAAATCTGTGGGTTTGGGTAAAGAAGTTGTAGATGAGAAGGTACGTTGATTCTTGGACATATCATGAGAAGACAGAAGTTAGGAACTTGGACATGTCATGAGAAGACAGAAGTTAGGAACTTGGACATGTCATGAGAAGACAGAAGTTAGAGAACTTGGGTATGTCATGAGAAGACAGAAGTTAGAGAACTTGGATATGTCATGAGAAGACATAAGTTAGAGAACTTGGACATGTCATGAGAAGACAGAAGTTAGAGAACTTGGATATGTCATGAGAAGACAGAAGTTAGAGAACTTGGACATGTCATGAGAAGACAGAAGTTAGAGAACTTGGATATGTCATGAGAAGACAAGTTAGAGAACTTGGACATGTCATGAGAAGACAGAAGTTAGAGAACTTGGATATGTCATGAGAAGACAGAAGTTAGAGAACTTGGACATGTCATGAGAAGACAGAAGTTAGAGAACTTGGACATGTCATGAGAAAAGTTAGAGAACTTGGGCATGTCATGAGAAGACAGAAGTTAGAGAACTTGGACATGTCATGAGAAAAGTTAGAGAACTTGGACATGTCATGAGAAGACAGAAGTTAGAGAACTTGGACACGTCATGAGAAGATGAAAGTTGAAGCACTTGGACACATACTGAGAAGTATCTGTCCTGACATAGTTGGTAAATATCTTTTATTTCGATCAACTTTATTTAACTTTTTTTTTTTGGAACTTTGACATCCTTTGACCCTCACATATAATCCAGTGTGTTGTGGGCAGGATAGTATGTGAGTGAATACCCATGTATATTCTGAGCACCTGTGTGCTATGTATTCTGGTAGTTTCTCACCTGATGCTTGCAGATTCTCTCCCCTTTTTTTCATTGACTGTTCCTCATAAAATGTTGTGCTAGGTACCCATTTTCATAAATGGGTTGATTGGAATGATGTGTGGTTAACAAACACTGAACCTGCAGCCATGGCTGGAGAAGCAGTTTAACGTCAGTATAGTCACTATCATCATGTTAATCATCCAAAAACAGTGACTTCCAAGATGATATGGCAGCAAGGGGAAAAGAAGATGTGGTGATGAAAGTGAGAGGTTTCATTATTTACCATATTAAAAAAATGACGAGTAATTGGGGAGAGAAATGGAGAAGAAATCATGAATAAAGGGGGAGGAATGGAGCAGTAAAGCTGATAGTACTTATTCAGTGAGATGAAGATACAGCACTAAAGTTAAATGAGATAGTAGTCAGCGAGCCATAGCTGAGTGCCTGCACCAGGGTTAGCGAATCATAGCTGGTCAAGACCCTATTCTTCCTCCTGGTGAGAATGTGGAAACAGACCACATTTTGTCTGAGCTGATAAGGATCACAATGCCAGTGGTCAAACTTGAACCACCAACCTCGCATGGAGAGACTGTGCACTAACCACTTTGCTACTCATGTGCCTGTACTGTTGTCTGAACTAAACCAAAACATATTATATTCCAGTTGACCCCCAGAGTTACTCGGTCACCGTGAAGAATGGAGAGAGTAGAGAACTTCTGACCTGCCCTCCTGTAGACAGGCTGTCGCAGGCACAAAGATACTTCCTCTTTTAGGTAAGATATACAGGCTGTCTTAATGTAGGAATTAGCATCACTGAGCTCTGGCCACACACAGAGCCTGTCACCACCACACTGTGTATCATCCTGCCTTTCACCACCACACTATATCATCCTGCCTTTCACCACCACACCTTGTATATCATCCTGCCTGTCACCACCACACCTTGTATATCATCCTGCCTGTCACCACCACACCTTGTATATCATCCTGCCTGTCACCACCACACCTTGTATATCATCCTGCCTGTCACCAACGTACCTTGAATAATATCCTGCCTGTCACCAAGATACCTTGTGTATCATTCTGCCTGTTACCACCACACCTTGTGTATCATCCTGCCTGTCACCAACATACCTTGTATATCATCCTGCCTGTCACCAACGTACCTTGTATATCATCCTGCCTGTCACCAACATACCTTGTGTATCATTCTGCCTATCACCACCACACTTTGTATATCATCCTGCTTGTAACCACCACACCTTGTATATCATTCTGCCTATCACCACCACACTTTGTATATCATCCTGCCTATCACCACCACACATTGTATATCATCCTGCCCGTCACCACACTTTGTGTATCATCCTGCCAAAACGCCCAGGACAAAGCCTTGGTCACCTCTTCAGTTTCCATGTTCCTGCATTCTGTGCCACTATATACTCACTGTCCTTGACCTAAAAATACTTACTGTTTTAGGTGAGATAAAATAGTCTGCCTCTTTTAGGATATATAAGGCAGGTTGTTCTTGACATGAAGACACTTCCTGTTTTAAGATATATGACAGGGTGGCACAAAAATATTTCCTGTTTCAGAATATATAAGACATTTACATCTGCAGAAGACATCTTCATCATCTTCATGTGCCATATTCCCAGTAAAGATTGTCTGTTTCTAGACCAATGTTAGAGATGGCAAGCGAGGCAGAATAGCAGTGATCAACAGCCCACAAGATGAAACGACAGCAAAGTGTGGGAAGCATGCTGGACAAGTATAGAAAGATATGGCTGGTCACCATGGAAGAGATAGAGACAACGACCATGTACAGCCTAAAGAAAGCAGCCAATCTTCCATGGGGAAATGGCACATGATGATGATGATGATCTTGACTTGGTGCCCCCCCTTGCTTTCATGTTTCTCCTAACTAATCTGACCTCATTCCATCTCTTGATGTTATCCGCCTATCTGTACTGTTGTCAGGTGCAAGCTTTTGTCTCTTTAATACTTTCCCTCAAGTATAGTTTTATTTATGCAGTATTATCATATATATCTATGATGTAAGCCTACAACATGTTATTCTTCAGGTTGTATTTTCATCATTTCTCTTCAGTATGTCTTGGGAGGGTAATAATGGGAAAAAGAAAGAGAGGAAGACCAAGCCGAAGATGGCTGCAAGACATCGTTGATGATCTGCATCAGCAGCAGGCCATCTTGCTCACAACTGAGAGCCCTACAGGAGAGCTGTTAGGGAGGCAAAGTTCCGTAAGGGACTTGCAAATGAATGAATGCATTTACCATAATACTGAGTTTCTTGTTATTCTGATCTGCTCATTAAAGAACATGTGATTCTTTTGTCTGTAGAACATGAACACAAGGAGGCCAAGAGATGTTTTTCTGTGATGTTGTGATGTGATCAAGTCAAGAGACGTTATTCTGTGGTGTGATCAAGTCACATAAGAAGACAATAGGAAAATGTGTTACAAACTTTTGGGGGTGAATGTGCTACGAACTGTCTGAAGTGGAAAAATGTATCCTATCATCTCTTCAAGTTGAAAATGTATCAACTGTCTCAAGTGAAAATGTATCCTGTCAGTGGTAACAAGTGGAAAATGAATCTTATCAATCGTTCCAGATGCAAATTGTATCCTGAGTTATTAGATTAGATAGAGGAAAGAAAGATTTTGTTTGAAACTTGCCAAGATTTTCACTTCCTGTATTGTCTTGTCTAGAAATTGTCAGGAAAAAAAAAAAACTTACAGAGAGAAGATGATTTTGTTTGTAAGTGAATAAAGAATACAGAATAAAGTCTAAATAGCGTTCCATCCATTCTTTCATTTACACATTAACCTCAGCTGTTTATGTAAATGATCACCTGTTTCTGAACAAAAAAAAAGCACTGACTGAACACACAAAACAAAAACACTGACTGAACACACAAAACAAAAACACTGACTGAACACACAAAACACTGACTGAATACACATAAAAAACACAGACTGAACACACAAAAAAGCACTGACTGAAAGAAACAAAGAAAAATGACTGAACAAAAGAAAACACTTTGAATAAAAAAAACTGAACAAAAGAGAACACTTTGACTGAGCAAAAAAGAAACATTTACTGAACAAAAGAAAACACTTTGGCTGAACAAAAACAAAAAAAACTGGAATATGAGTTGTAGTTGATTGTGGTGGTGGGACATTGTAGGCTCATGTGAGAAACAGTTCCTGAAGTAAGATTGTATTTCATGGAACACAGGCCCCCGCCCTCATCTCTTGTTCTTATATCTTATATCCTTCCCGTGCCGTTAGACGTCACATAGGGCTCGCAAAGTAGTTCGCCAATTTTTCCTGTCTTCGGCGAGTCTTTCAACCTCATCAAAGGATTTTATGCCTGTTAACTTGGCCTCTCTTAATAATGTTCTCTTCAGAGTTTCACGCGGTCTGCCCCTTTTTCTTCGGCCTGTTGTGTTCCACTTGATACCTCTTGTTACCTCTTTTTTATGTCATGTGATGTTAGCATCATGGAGCCTGTTTTGCCATGTCATGTTAGCATCATGGAGCCTGTTTTGCCATGTCATGTTGGTGTCACAGTGCCTGTTTTACCATGTCATGTTGGCGTCACGGTTCCTGTTTTACCATGTCATGTTGGCATCACGGTTACTGTGTTGCCATGTCATGTTGGGTGAGACTTCAGTTTGGATTCTCAGCCGTGCAGGATTTAATGTTGCTACATGTCCGCGAGCCATGGGCGGTAGTCGAATACTGGGTGATTGAAGGGAAACAACCCAATCTATAACATGTCATCGCATATCATGGTTTTATCGCCCTTAAGTTTTGAGATTTTTTTTTTTCACTAAAGGGTTAAAATATTTAATGTAGGATATAAATGCAGAGAGTTTAATGTGAATCAGTATTTAACCTTTATAGACTACTTAAAGGCATTTCATTGTGTACAAGACCAGAAACTTCGGGAAATGATAGAAAAAATGGGGTTTCCAACACATTTGATAAAATTAACGTCACTGCTGTATCTAGACCAACAGGCAGCAGTAAGAATAAATGGTGAAACAACTTGGTTTGACATAAAACAAGGGGTCCGTCAGGGGTGCATATTGTCACCTTACTTATTTAATTTGTATACTGGAAATATAATGAGGAATGTTAGAGAAGATGTAGACAAAAAAATATGTAAAACACAATAATTAGTGTATAAGTATATAACTATACACGAAGCACTGCAGTAAAGCTGTGATACCAGAATGTATAAAATAGGAAAAAAAGTGGGAACAGCTTTATTACTTAATGACTACAAAGTTGTGACGTTCTGGCGTGAGGCTTAATCATATAAAAATATACAGGACGAAGAAATAGAGGAGATAAAGTATAGATTCACATGAATACTTTTTTTTTTTAATTAAAAAATTAAATAGAGTACTTAGCTGTAAATTGTAAGATGTGGCTTATCCAGCGGTGTGTCAGGAATGGATTTAATAGAACGTGGAGACTGTTTAAATGGAGACCTGTGATATGTGGTCGATGGGTTGTAACTGGGGGTGGTGGATGGGGAACTGGGGAGGGAAGAGAGAGTGATACAATGTTGACCTGGCCAGGAGAAGTTGAAATAGATGATTAGGGAAGAGGGGTTGCAAAGTGATGCTGTGACGAGGTTTGACAAGTAAAAAAGTGGTGGGGCTTAATGGAGAGGTACTTTAATGATTGAAGAGAATGTTAAGTGTAGCTGAACAGCGACTTTAAACCATGTGGCTCCAGCATCCCATAATTTTGAATGCAGCAGTTCTCAAATGCCAGGCAGCTTGTGTCATCTGCATGACATTGTTTCATGGCTGTTACCAGGAAATCAGAATGCATTCTCATTACAGATCTTCTAACATATGTTTTTAACAAAAGTTAAAAAATAATGTCTAACAATGTCTAATAAGTTATTTTTCGAACTATGTCATTTTAGTATTTGATGGCTGACGAGTCATGGGTTGAGAGAGTGTTGGTTTTTCTGTTGATAAAAGGGATGGCGACTGCAGTAAAACTGGTTTAATTAATAATGGTAGATGGAGGTGTATGGTGTAGTTTTACAAAGTGGCAGAGGGAGTGAGTAAAGTGAGAAAAAACGAATAGAAAGTATGAGAATGTATAAATGAAAAACATACAATATCCGATATTTCAACGTGAGCCTTTTTCGAGGATTACATGCACAAACGAGACAAAAACAAAAAAACTAAACGAAGAACTTATCTTAATATGGCCTCCTCCAGAAACAGGAAACAGAGAAATGCATGTCGACTAGAAGATGCATAGGGACCACGTGGGCCACACATAGGATAAGCCGATAGAGCCAGTCGTAGAGAAGAGGTGAAAAACAGGTGGTGGGGTGGGAAGGCTATAGAAACATGATAGCCGCTAGAGAAGAAGGTGTTTGAGCGGAGGGAAGCGGAGAGATAATGACTGAAGAACATAAACACCTGCAGGGAGAAAATGTGAAACTGGTGAATAGGACAAGACCCTATCAACACCAACATGTTGCCAGAGAAGAAAAGAAGGTGGCGGTAGGGATGGGTAGCATAGAGAAAGAAAGAATTAAAAAAAAGGGGGAGGGGTTGGAAAACTAAAGAAGTTACAGAAAGTTGAAGACATTGTTAATTCCAGCTGGGTTGTTGAGGCTAGCCAGATCTCCTTCCCTAAGTCTACGTTATCAGCTCAGGAGGGTTTCACCTGCACTTCACGCAATATTATTTATACTATTATGTGCAAACGTTGTGGTATGAAGTACATAGGGGAGACCGGTTTACGCTTAAGAGATCGATTTTGCCAACATCTTAACGATATTTCTAAGAGGGCCTGGACACCTGTGGCTAAACATATTTGCCTTAGCAACCACAGGGGAAAACAGGACATTTCTGTTAGTGTGATCCGCTCTTGTTCTGCTGATGTACGATCTCGGAGAGTCCTAGAACAGTGCCTTATTTCCAGACTGACTGTCTCCACCCAGCTGGAATTAACAACATCTTCAACTTTCTGTAACTTCTTTAGTTTTCCAACCCCCCCCCCCCCCCCCCATTTTTTTAAAAATTTTATTCTACTTTCTTTCTCTATGCTACCCATCCCTACTGCCACCCTCTTTTCTTCTCTGGGAACATATTAGTGTTGATAGGGTCTTGTCCTATTCACCAGTTTCACATTTTCTCCCTGCAGGTGTTTATGTTCATTATCTCTCCACTTCCCCTCCGCCTAAACACCTTCTTCTCTAGCGGCTATCATGTTTCTATAGCCTTCCCATCCCACCACCTGTTTTCCTCCTCTCTTTCCACCTCTTCTCTACGATTGGCTCTATCGGCTTATCCTATGTGTGGCCCACGTGGTCCCTATGCATCTTCTAGTCGACATGCATTTCTCTGTTTCCTGTTTCTGGAGGAGGCCATATTAAGATAAGTTCTTCGTTTAGTTTTTTGTTTTTGTCTCGTTTGTGCATGTAATCGTTGAAAAAGGCTCACGCTGAAATATCGGATGTTGTATGTTTTTCATTTATACATTTTCATACTTTCTATTCATTTTTTCTCACTTTATTCACTCCCTCTGCCACTTTGTAAAACTACACCGTATACCTCTATCTAACTTTTTTATTCTGTGGAGGCATATAATTACAAACAAGTAAATAATGAAACGGGTTTGAGCTAAAAAGAGAGAGTCTTGTGCAATTTAAACTGTATGGTGAAGAATGTTTTGTGATTTAGACTATACGGTGATTTAGATTATGTGGTGAAGAGTCTTGTATGATTTAGACTATACGATAGAGAAAGCAGTGTGTGATCTGGACTATATGACAGAGAGAGAGAGAGCAGCATGTGGTCAACTGTTTGGTTTTGAGAGTCCTGTGTCATCTAGACTATATCTTACATCCTATATCCTTCCTGTGCAATTAAAAATCACATATGGCTCGTATGGTAGTTCGCCAAATTTTCCTGTTTTCAGCAAGCTTTTCAACCTCATCAAGGGATTTTATGCCCACTAATTTGGTCTCTCTTAACAATGCCCTCTTTAGAGTTTCACGTGGTCGACCTCTTTTTCTTCGGCCTATTGTGTTCCACTTGATAGTTTGTTTTGGGATTCTCAGACTGTTTCTTCTCATCACGTGACCGACATATGTCCATCTCCTTTTTTCTGATCACCCACGAGACAGGTATTTTCCTTAGGTTTTTGTTTTCAAAAGAGTCTAATTTGTTGTCTGCTTCTTTAGTTGTTTTCCAACTTTCACATGCATAAATGAGTCTGGGTATTACATATGAACTGAATAATCTTAACTTGCTTTTTGTTCTTATAACTTTTGAGTGCCATATGTTCTTAAGATTCTTTAAGGTCAGTTCCGCTTTTGCAGTTCTAATTCTAACTTTCTTTCTGGTATCACCATCCTGGTCTATGTAGCTGCCGAAGTATGCAAACTAGTGTATTTCTTCAACAGCTGAATAATTACTGTATAAGTATATAACTATACACTATTAATGAAAATGGTCTCAGATTAGGGGACCGCATGAAAAAACATCTGTACGATATCACCCAGCATGCTTCGAAACCAGTCCCAAATCATTTCAATGGCCCCAACCACAGAGGCAAATCTGATTTTCTGGTAACATTCACCAAACAATGTCACGCTGATGACAGAAGCCGTCTAGCGCTTGAGAACAGCTACATTCAGGAATATGGGACACTCGAACCACATGGTTTGAACTCGCTATTCAGCTGTACCTAACATTCCCCTCTTCTACAATCTTCATCTGCACTAAGTTCTACTCCCTTCTCACGTGTAACACATAGATCAGAACCTCCTCACAGCATCACATTGCAACCCCTCTACCCCAGCTATAATCACCTATCCCACCTTCTTCCGTCTAGATTACCATTGTATCACTCTCTTCCCCTCCACGGCCGCCTCCATTCCCCACCCCACCCCCATCCTCATTTATGACCCACTTATCACACATATGGAATTCAAAAGTTATAAGCACAAGGACCAAGTTAAGACTATTCAATTCAAATGTAATATCCACCCTCATTTATGCATGCGAAAGCTGGAAAACAACTAAAGAAATAGAAAAGAAATTAGACTCTTTTGAAAACAAATGCCTAAGGAAAATACTCGGCATCAAGTGGAATGAATTCAAGAACAATGCAGAGATAAGACAGATGACTGAACAACAACCAGTCTCACGGGTGATCAGGAAAAGGAGATGGACATATGTTGGCCACTTGATGAGAAGAAATGAGCAGAGAATCCCAAAACAAGCTATCAAGTGGAACACAACAGGCCGAAGAAAAAGGGGCAGACCGCGTGAAACTCTGAAGAGAACATTATTAAGAGAGGCCAAGTTAACAGGCATAAAATCCTTTGTTGAGGTTGAAAGACTCGCCGAGGACAGGAAAAATTGGCGAACTACTTTGCGAGCCCTATGTGACGTCTAACGGCACGGGAAGGATATAAGATATAAGATAAGATATCACACATTACAAGTCTCCACTTAAATATTCTCTACATTCCATCATGTGCAGTTCTGATCACAGCATTTTACAAGAGATAGGTTCTTAAAGCACGTCTATTCTTCCCGTGTTTTCTATGAGCGATAATGAGACCCACCACCGGCTTGCTGGGCCAGTCGCGGTTTGAAGGCAGAATTCGATCTCCACTCCAACGGCGCGCGTCTCACACATCCTCTGGCAGTCAAGTCCAGCTCCTGGCCTTCCCGTGGCAGAACTGTTTAAACTGACAGGAGAAGGGGCGAAGGCGAATATCTGGTGCCTGAAACCAGATACTTAGGGTAGATGAGTGGCACGTTTGGTAGCTCATCTACCGCTGCTGGCGAGATTCTTCAGCTGCCGTGCGTGGAGCAGTACTCCTCCCGGCCAATGAAAAAAAGGTGCAAATGGCGTTGCCGCGCAGCACCACTGCGGAAAGGGTGGTAGAAAGGATAAAGGGAAGCAAACAGTCAAAACACAGCACCTCTGGTCTGGAGGTCGGCCACGTCCTAAGTGAAGTCATATCGGGTGAAATATATGAACCGGCTTATCCCAGAGGATAAGACACTGCTGAAGAGACTCTTCGAATGCCGCGCATGGAGTGAAGCTCCTCCCGGTCAAGGAAGAAAATGCGGAAAAGAAATAAAGGTTACCGTGCGGCGCCGATGTGAAAAGGTGAAGGAAAGGATAAAGTGAGGTTTAATCGGTATGTCCAGTAGTATCGCTGTGAGAACTACACATACCAAGGCGCATCTGCTCTAGAGGCCAGCCACGTCCGAAATACACATACACTGGTGAAATATGCCTAAACCAGCACATACCAGGGGTGGAAATTGATTGCTAGACATGTCACGCCACCTCCGCTCTAGAGGTCAGTCACGCCAGATATACACCCATACTGGTGAAATATGCCTAAACCAGCTCACACCAGGGGTGAATCTTGAAGGCTATGCATGTCACAGTACCTCTGCTCTAGAGGTCGGTCACGTCCCAAACACGCCCATACTGGGATAATATGCCTAAACCGGCTCAACCCAGGGGTGGATTCGTCCTCCTGGACAAAAGCTCCATCCTGGTCACAACTAGGAAGGGTAGCGGCCACGACCGCAAAATGCTGAAGTCGGAGACACTGGACTAGGGCAGTCTAGATGGGCAACCACCTCTCACCCGGCGGGGATGTTTGCGTATCCTAATTACGCTGAGGTTTTCCGGTGAGAAAGTCCACCTCTGGACTGGATGGGCAACCACCTCTCACCCAGCAGTTCTATAAAAATGTTGACTGATACTGAGAAAGAATATTATAATTACTGAATAATTTTGCCTATCTAAATGTTTTTGCTACTTCTAGTTTTTTTTTTTTTCATTGATAAACTATATCTAGTTTTACATTTGCTTGAAAAATTCAAGGTGTACAGAACTATGTCAGTCACGTATGTGAATGTTACCTTACTGAGTTTTGCATGTAAAAGAACAAAAGACTACATTACAAAGTTTCACTAGCCACAGTTGGCCAGAGATCGGTCTTACCATGAAGACAAACTGCACTATAATGCTGTTAGCTTTCTTGTTTGAAATACTCGTTCTAACTGAACAAATCAGTTCACTGCTTGCAGGTAATCAAGGAAAACTCTCTCTCTCTCTCTCTCTCTCTCTCTCTCTCTCTCTCTCTCTCTCTCTGAACCTTAAGTGCCCAGGGCACATGGGGCTTCTGCAAGGGGTTTTCCACAAATGCCTGTCTTTTGCTTTTTTTTCAGCTCTTGCCCAGGTGAGCCCTCTATTGCTCAACATCCTTTCCGTTGTTCTTCTCCATGTCTCTTTTGGTATACCCTTACTTTAGTTCCCCTGTGGTGTCCATCTTAGTTCTATTTTTGGTAGTGAGTTGTCAGTCATTCGGAGCACATGTCCCAACAAGTCACAACTAAGTGCTACATTCATTTTATTTTATTCTAAATATTTTTTCCATTTTTTTTTTAAACATTGCATTCATGTGAATTTATACTTCATCTTCTCTCTCTATTTCATTGTTCTGTGTGTTTTTGTAGCCGAAACGTCACAACTGTGCGCTCGTTAGGTAATACATCTGTTCCTACTTTATTTTCCTAGTTTATACATTTTCTTCAACAGCTGTTCCTTCTATGTATATTTTTCCTTCCTGATCAATGGAAAGTTCCATTAATTATTTTTCCTTGTTAATTTCAAGTCCTATTTTTCTAGCCATGATTTAAGCGGTCAGTGCGCATGTCACTCGAAGATTTAACTTCCTCCCACGCCGTGTTAGAGCGATCATAAAAAAAAAATTTCCAACGTATCTCGTGTATTTTTGTGTGTTTTTTTGAGACAGGTAAGCAAAATGGACACAACAACCAACTCTACAGATCTTACTGTATGTGCTTCTGGCAGTGGCAGGCCTGTTAGACGGACTGCAGACGCGGCTAGGAGGTTTTTTCAGACATTATCGGACAAGCAGGACTTCAGCCAATCTAGTTCGGACGAATCGTTTGTAGACAGTTCGTCTGACTTTGACAGCGACGCTGAAAGTAACAGTCGCCCTTCGACAAGTTCTGTAGATCGACCGAGTGACAAGGCTGCTCCACCTGTCAAACGACCTAAGATTTGTTCTTGGGGTAGGAGAGTAAATTCAGAACAGATTTCGAATTGGAGAGCAGCACAGGCGAATGAAGAGGTAGGGACCCCTACCAGCAGTTTTGATGGCAGCGGTGTTCTGCTTGATCTTGGCCATGACCGGACACCAATGAGGTTTTTCCTTGCGCTGTTCACAACAGATATTCTGGACAGTCTCATATCAAGCATAAATGCTTATGCTGCTGTGAAACTCAGCCATGCAGATGTAAGAGAACACAGTAGACCGGTGTGGACGCCTATTGGTCGCCATGAAATGTATAAATTTCTGGCCACTATCATATCCATGAGCATGCAACCTAAACCGACAATCTGTAGTTATTGGAGCACCAAGGATTATCAGCACTCATCATTTTTTAGGCAGATGTTTACTAGGGAACAGTTCCTAGTGATATACAGCACCATGCTGCATGTCAGTGAAGCTGATAGTGAAGGTAAAGCCAAAATTGAACCTTTTGTCAATCAGCTGCTGGCATCCTTTCAGGCAGCCTTTTACCCTTTCAAAGAACTAAGAGTTGATGAAATGGTAATTGGCCACTGGAGTCACAAGCAGAATAATGCGAGCAGGCCAAGGGAATATCACATCAGGACGTTTGGCCTTTGTGACTCCATCACAGGTTATGTTTTCAACCTGTTAATAAATTTTGGGAGGGACACTTCCTATGACCCTACTGCAGCTGACTATTCTAGTCAGGCTGTGAAAGTCTTTCATACACTTTTGCAGGCAGTGAAAGCTCCTCACCATATTTACGCAGACAAGTATTACACCAGTCTTCCACTGGTTGAATATCTGCTGTCAAAAGGCCACAATTACACCGGCACTTTGAATGTGAATTGCTGTGATTTTCCTTCACAGCTGAAAAGTCTCAGAGTGGGTCAGGAAGAAGCTGTTTACCATGTCAATGATGGTGGTAATATTCTCTGTGTTTCCTGGGCTGACAGAGAGGCACAGAAGCCTGTCCATGTGATCACAACATATGGAAAAGCTGTCACTGTTCCTTGTATTGAAGGACAGCAGGAAGTTCAGAAACCAGAGGTCATTCACACGTATAACACGTGTATGAATGGATATGACAGGGCTGATCAGAAGGTGTCGTATTTTGCATTTCATGCCAGGAGGACACTCACGTGGTGGAAGAAAATATTCAGCTGGATTTTTGAAGTTGCACAGGTGAATGCTCATGCTTTATATCTGTTGTCGGAGAATCCAGCTGAGAATAACAGATCTCTGGTCAGCTTCAAGAATCAGCTTATTGAAGGGTTAATGTCTCTGGCAAACTGTAGCATCACTCCTGGTGTTAGTAGGCCGTTTCCTAGGCCACTGGGAAGGAGACCACCCGCTCCTGTTTCAGAGCGCCGCCACGGTAATCACCTGGTGGACTTTGAAAATACCCGTTATCGCTGTGTGTACTGTTCGAGGCCAGGCAAGAAAGTCCGCACCTACTACTACTGCATTAAGTGCTCGGACAGACCTCATCTGTGTCCAAAGCATTGTTTTAAGAAGTATCATGAGTCGTGTTGAGCATAATACCACTGCAGTATAGCACAGATACTTCATCTGCCTGCGCTGTCTGCGTTCACTGTCTGAGCCACCCTTGACATCTCTCTCTATCAGCTGTTCTTCCCATCATTTTTATTCTTTAGGTGACTGATTTGTTGACTGGGGACTGTAGAAGACTAGTGTTTTTGTGGCTGTGTTGTATATGCATTATGTAAATACTGACAGTTATATACTATTGTTTGTTTTTCCATGTCTTGTACATAATGACAGTCGTATACTGTGTCTTGTTTTTGTTATTTTAACGATGGCCCACCAAGTAATCTCAGGGAAAAAAAAATCCCCAAATATTGTCAGAAAATATGATTCTGTGGGATTATATAACTTCTGATTGGATTTATGACGTGGTGATGGTAAGTAAAACAAAATTTTATTTTTCAGACAAAATAAAATTTTTTTAGTGCTCAGAAATGTTTCTGTCTTTTCATGCCTTGTTTTTCTGTTTTTTTTTAAAATGACAAACAACTACATTTATAAAATCGTCCTTCATTTCCACTTATTTTCATATGTGGTACATATATGTTGAACACAGAATTAGTTTGTCAGAGTGACTTTTAGAGAAGGTCCTCCAAAAATATCAAAACACCCGCTCAAGAACTTAACGTGCATGTTTTTTTTTCCCCTAAATTGAATGAGTGAAGACTATATGATGGGGAGAGTAGTGTGTGTTATGTAGGCTATATTGTGGAGAAAGTAGTGTGTGTTCTAGCCTATATTGTGGAGAGAGTAGTATGTGATCTAGGCTATATTGTGGAGAGAGTAGTGTGTGATCTAGGCTATATTGTGGAGAGAGTAGTGTGTGATCTAGACTATATTGTGGAGAGAGTAGTGTGTGATCTAGGCTATATTGTGGAGAGAGTAGTGTGTGATCTAGGCTATATTGTGGAGAGAGTAGTGTGTGATCTAGACTATATTGTGGAGAGAGTAGTCTGTGATCTAGACTATATTGTGGAGAGAGTAGTGTGTGATGTAGGCTATATTGTGGAGAGAGTAGTGTGTGATCTAGACTATATTGTGGAGAGAGTAGTGTGTGATCTAGACTATATTGTGGAGAGAGTAGTGTGTGATCTAGACTATATTGTGGAGAGAGTAGTGTGTGATCTAGACTATATTGTGGAGAGAGTAGTGTGTGATCTAGACTATATTGTGGAGAGAGTAGTGTGTGATCTAGACTATATTGTGGAGAGAGTAGTCTGTGATGTAGGCTATATTGTGGAGAGAGTAGTGTGTGATCTAGGCTATATTGTGGAGAGAGTAGTGCGTGATCTAGGCTATATTGTGGAGAGAGTAGTGCGTGATCTATGCTATATTGTGGAGAGAGTAGTGCGTGATCTAGGCTATATTGTGGAGAGAGTAGTGTGTGATCTAGGCTATATTGTGGAGAGAGTAGTCTGTGATCTAGACTATATTATGGAGAGAGTAGTGCGTGATCTAGGCTATATTGTGGAGAGAGTAGTCTGATCTAGACTATATTGTGGAGAGAGTAGTGTGTGATCTAGGCTATATTGTGGAGAGAGTAGTGCGTGATCTAGGCTATATTGTGGAGAGAGTAGTGTGTGATCTAGGCTATATTGTGGAGAGAGTAGTCTGTGATCTAGACTATATTATGGAGAGAGTAGTGCGTGATCTAGGCTATATTGTGGAGAGAGTAATCTGATCTAGACTATATTGTGGAGAGAGTAGTGTGTGATCTAGGCTATATTGTGGAGAGAGTAGTGCGTGATCTAGGCTATATTGTGGAGAGAGTAGTGCGTGATCTAGGC
This sequence comes from Achatina immaculata, assembly GCA_009760885.1. Classification (NCBI taxonomy): domain Eukaryota; kingdom Metazoa; phylum Mollusca; class Gastropoda; order Stylommatophora; family Achatinidae; genus Lissachatina; species Lissachatina immaculata. The sequence continues at coordinate 10,098,409 of CM019712.1, read as the reverse complement.
TATATTGTGGAGAGAGTAGTGTGTGATCTAGACTATATTGTGGAGAGAGTAGTGTGTGATGTAGGCTATATTGTGGAGAGAGTAGTGTGTGATCTAGACTATATTGTGGAGAGAGTAGTGTGTGATCTAGGCTATATTGTGGAGAGAGTAGTGCGTGATGTAGGCTATATTGTGGAGAGAGTAGTCTGTGATCTAGACTATATTGTGGAGAGAGTAGTGTGTGATGTAGGCTATATTGTGGAGAGAGTAGTGTGTGATCTAGACTATATTGTGGAGAGAGTAGTGTGTGATCTAGGCTATATTGTGGAGAGAGTAGTGTGTGATCTAGGCTATATTGTGGAGAGAGTAGTGTGTGATCTAGACTATATTGTGGAGAGAGTAGTGTGTGATCTAGGCTATATTGTGGAGAGAGTAGTGTGTGATCTAGACTATATTGTGGAGAGAGTAGTGTGTGATGTAGGCTATATTGTGGAGAGAGTGGTGTGTGATCTAGACTATATTGTGGAGAGAGTAGTGTGTGATCTAGGCTATATTGTGGAGAGAGTAGTGTGTGATCTAGGCTATATTGTGGAGAGAGTAGTGTGTGATCTAGACTATATTGTGGAGAGAGTAGTGTGTGATCTGGGCTATATTGTGGAGAGAGTAGTGTGTGATCTAGGCTATATTGTTTTCATCCTTTCAGAATGTGTGGGATCCAAAATGTGTTGCCGTCATCGACGAACCCAACACGTCCATACACGGTCAGTACTCTGGATGAGCACCTGGACATGCTGCTGGTGTGCCACCATCTTGACAAGTAAGCTGGGTAGCTCAGTGTTACACACATATTGCACCATAACAGATACTCAAGTCTGAATGACAGTTATTATGTACTTGACTGTAGATAGCTTATTCAGTGTAGAAATAGTAAGTTGTTATCTGGCTTCTGTTGCCTTGTGGTCAATAATCCAGATGTAAAAATTAGAACCTGATACTCTGTGCTAGGTAACCATCTCACAAAAGGAATAACATATATCTGCAGAGCAAGGCATACTACAGCATAATTTGTATGTGACTCGTTGCATTATTGAAAATAAGATATTCTCTCAGAAACTGGCCCTGCATATTGTAGTATTGTACAAAGAACAGTAATTAAAAGAGTTAGAAGTTACAAGATGGAGCAGCATAATCATGTTAGGCTGAAGAACATTGTGTGAAGGGTCTCAAATGCATGATGAAATGTTAGTAGTAACACATCATCCACACATCAGGTGGCTTCAGGTTTGTATGCAGGCGCCCCCAATTATCCAGTTGTAGAGATGGATACTGGGCTCTGTCTAGAGCTGGAGAAGGAAAGTGTGACCTTGAGGAAAATACGAGCACTAATATCACATCCCCTGGATACTTCTGTGGCATTTTTTGTTTGTTATGGTTTAAGCTGGTTTTAGACTTAAAATCCTTCTTCTTTTTCTGCATTCAGTTTCGTATGCTTAGTTTTCTGTATGGGAAGCTGGGTTGCCTCAATGAATCCTGCTATCAGCAAGAGGTCTTCTTAGAAAGCCCAGAGCTTCTTGGGGACATACGTGGACGCTGAGGTCTCTGTACGTAGTGCAGGTCAAATCATGTTCTAAATGATTATGACTAAAACCTGTTAGATCCAATAATTATGCTTTCAACACCTGTCATGTTTCTTCTGTCACTTTTCCTGATCACAAAACCTTCATAGATTATCCTTTGTTTACAACATATCACATCATAGAGCTGGTTAAGACCTTTCTCATTCTTTCCACATGTCAGTAACTACATTTTAATGAAGATGTGTAAATAGATTAAAAAGCTCTGTTGGTCGAGCCAGTTATCCTGAACACAGAGTGCCAGGTACATATTTTTATATGACAGACGGCAGGAAACAAACTCATCGTTTCCAGTCTGAGAGGTCCCATCATTGTTGGTTAAACCAGTCCCGCCAGTAAACACTTGAGTAAATCTGTGGGTTTGGGTAAAGAAGTTGTAGATGAGAAGGTACGTTGATTCTTGGACATGTCATGAGAAGACAGAAGTTAGAGAACTTGGACATGTCATGAGAAGACAGAAGTTAGAGAACTTGGATATGTCATGAGAAGACAGAAGTTTGGACATGTCATGAGAAGACAGAAGTTAGAGAACTTGGACATGTCATGAGAAGACAGAAGTTAGAGAACTTGGACATGTCATGAGAAGACAGAAGTTAGAGAACTTGGACATGTCATGAGAAGACAGAAGTTAGAGAACTTGGACATGTCACGAGAAGACAGAAGTTAGAGAACTTGGACATGTCATGAGAAGGCAGAAGTTAGAGAACTTTTTCCTTGTTGTAATGGTGTACCTGGAGGGTTTTTCCTTGTTCTAATGGTGGGACTGGAGGGTTTTTCCTTGTTCTAATGGTGGGTCTGGAGGGTTTTTCCTTGTTCTAATTGTGGTCCCGGAGGGTTTTTTCTTGTTCTGATTGTTGACCTGGTGGGTTTTTCCATGTTCTAATTGTGGTCCTGGAGGATTTTCCTTGTTCTAATTGTGGTCCTGGAGGGTTTTTCCTTGTTCTAATGGTAGGTCTGGAGGGTTTTTCCTTGTTCTAATTGTGGTCCTGGATTGTTTTTCCTTGTTCTAATGGTGGGTCTGGAGGGTTTTTCCTTGTTCTAATGGTGGACCTGGAGGGTTTTTCCTTGTTCTAATGGTGGGTCTGGAGGGTTTTTCATTGTTCTAATGGTGGGTCTCGAGGATTTTTCCTTGTTCTAATGGTGGGCCTGGATGGTTTTTCCTTGTTCTAATTGTGGTCCTGGAAGGTTTTTCCTTGTTCTAATTGTTGTCCTGGAGGGTTTTCCTTGTTCTTATTGTGGTTCTGCAGGGTGTTTCCTTGTTCTAATTGTGGTCCTGCATGGTTCTTCATTGTTCTAATTGTGGTCCTGGGGTGTTTTCCTTGTTCTAATTGTGGTCCTGGAGTGTTTTCCTTGTTCTAATTGTGGTCCTGGGGTGTTTTCCTTGTTCTAATTGTGGTCCTGCATGGTTCTTCCTTGTTCTAATTGTGGTCCTGGAGGGTTTTTCCTTGTTCTAATGATGGGCCTGGAGGGTTTTTCCTTGTTCTAATGGTGGGTCTGGAGGGTTTTTCCTTGTTCTAATGGTGGGCCTGGAGGGTTTTTCCTTGTTCTAATGGTGGGCCTGGAGGGTTTTTCCTTGTTCTAATGGTGGGCCTGGAGGGTTTTTCCTTATTCTAATGGTGGGTCTGGAGGGTTTTTCCTTGTTCTAATGGTGGGCCTAGATGGTTTTTCCTTGTTCTAATGGTGGGCCTGGAGGATTTTTCCTTGTTCTAATGGTGGGTCTGGAGGTTTTCCTTTGTTTCAAGAGTGTCTGGAAACTTCACTGTGATGTTTTGCTAAATAAAACATTATTGTAGGTTATATTTTTATTATTATGTTCAACATTCTGATAAGATTTCTTCTCGCCATGGCGTCTGGGAAGATAAAAGATCTTGGTTTGTCTAAGTCTCTCTATCCAGTCAAGAACTGCAGATCAGTAAGAAAAAGGGACATGATCCTCAACAACTTCTGTCCTGACATAGTTGGTAAATATCTTGTATTTCGATCAACTTTTTTAAACTTTTTTTTTTTTTTTTGGAACTTTGACAACCTTTGTCCCTCACATAGAATCCAGTGTGTTGTGGGCAGGATAGTATGTATGTGAATACCCATGTATATTCTGAGCACCTATGTGCTGTGTATTCTGGTAGTTTCTCACCCGATGCTTGCAGATTCTCTCCCCTTTTTTTTTCATTGACTGTGCCTCATAACATGTTGTGCTAGGTACCCATTTTCATAAATGGGTTGATTGGAATGATGTGTGGTTAACAAACACTGAACCTGCAGCCATGGCTGGAGAAGCAGTTTAACGTCAGTATAGCCACTATCATCATGTTAATCATCCAAAAACAGTGACTTCCAAGATGATATGGCAGCAAGGGGAAAAGAAGATGTGGTGATGAAAGTGAGACATTTCATAATTTACCATATTAAAAAAATGAAGAGTAATTGGGGAGAGAAATGGAGAAGAAATCATGAATAAAGGAAGAGAGAAATGGAGAAGAAATCATGAATAAAGGAAGAGAGAAATGGAGAATAAACCACGAATAAAGGAAGAGAGAAATGGAGAAGAAATCATGAATAAAGGAAGAGAGAAATGGAGAAGAAATCATGAATAAAGGAAGAGAGAAATGGAGAATAAACCATGAATAAAGGAGGAGAGAAATGGAGAAGAAATCATGAATAAAGGAGGAGAGAAATGGAGAAGAAATCATGAATAAAGGAAGAGAGAAATGGAGAAGAAATCATGAATAAAGGAGGAGAGAAATGGAGAAGAAATCATGAATAAAGGAGGAGAGAAATGGAGAAGAAATCATGAATAAAGGAAGAGAGAAATGGAGAAGAAATCATGAATAAAGGAGGAGAGAAATGGAGAAGAAATCATGAATAAAGGAGGAGAGAAATGGAGAAGAAATCATGAATAAAGGGGGAGGAATGGAGCAGTAAAGCTGATAGTACTTATTCAGTGAGATGAAGATACAGCACTAAAGTTAAATGAGATAGTAGTCAGCGAGCCATAGCTGAGTGCCTGCACCAGGGTTAGTGAATCATAGCTGGTCAAGACCCTATTATTCCTCCTGGTGAGAATGTGGAAACAGACCACATTTTGTCTGAGCTGATAAGGATCACAATGCCAGTGGTCAAACTTGAACCACCAACCTCGCATGGAGAGACTATGCACTAACCACTTTGCTACTCATGTGCCTGTACTGTTGTCTGAACTAAACCAAAACATATTATATTCCAGTTGACCCCCAGAGTTACTCGGTCACCGTGAAGAATGGAGAGAGTAGAGAACTTCTGACCTGCCCTCCTGTAGACAGGCTGTCGCTGGCACAAAGATACTTCCTCTTTTAGGTAAGATATACAGGCTGTCTTAATGTAGGAATTAGCATCATTGAACTCTGGCCACACACATACTTCCTCTTTTAGGTAAGATATACAGGCTGTCTTAATGTAGGAATTAGCATCACTGAGCTCTGGCCACACACATACTTCCTCTTTTAGGTAAGATATACAGGCTGTCTTAATGTAGGAATTAGCATCATTGAACTCTGGCTACACACATACTTTCTCTTTTAGGTAAGATATACAGGCTGTCTTGAATGTAGGAATTAGCATCATTGAGCTCTGGCTACACACATACTTTCTCTTTTAGGTAAGATATACAGGCTGTCTTGAATGTAGGAATTAGCATCATTGAACTCTGGCTACACACATACTTTCTCTTTTAGGTAAGATATACAGGCTGTGTTGAATGTAGGAATTAGCATCATTGAACTCTGGCTACACACATACTTTCTCTTTTAGGTAAGATATACAGGCTGTGTTGAATGTAGGAATTAGCATCATTGAACTCTGGCCACACACATACTTTCTCTTTTAGGTAAGATATACAGGCTGTGTTGAATGTAGGAATTAGCATCATTGAGCTCTGGCCACACACATACTTTCTCTTTTAGGTAAGATATACAGGCTGTCTTAATGTAGGAATTAGCATCATTGAACTCTGGCCACACACACATTTTCAGCAGCCACCAAAGAGTATGGACGCTAATTGTCAGCTGTTGGTTCTGACAACCTTGAATTCTACCTCAAACCTCTGTCTTTCATCCTCTTTATATTATCAGCACATGCCTTTTCATCCTCCTGCACCAGTTTCTCTGCCACCAACCTCAGTATATCCATCCATAGGAATTATATCCATCACAATAGTGTTACGGGGAACATGATGGACTACCTCACTGCCTCTCACTTCTGCATGCCCTGGGCAATATACCCATGTCAGCCTGGGTGACACTGGATTCTCTCAAGAGCTGACCCCATTCATGACATAGCAAACCCTTCTCTATCTTGTGAAACATGATTTGAGAATCTGTCACCACCATATCATGTGTCTCATCCTGCCTGTCACCACACCATGTGTATCATCCTGCTTGTCATCACTGCACCTTGTATATCATCCTGTCACCACTACACCTTTAGTATCATTCTGCCTGTTGCCACCACACCTTGTATATCATCCTGCCTGTCACCACCACACCTTGTATATCATCCTGCCTGTCACCACCATACCTTGTATATCCTGCTTATCACCACCACACCTTATATATCATCCTGCCTATCACCAACATACCTTGTATATCCTGCTTATCACCACCACACCTTGTATATCATCCTGCCTATCACCAACATACCTTGTATATCCTGCTTATCACCACCACACCTTGTATATCATCCTGCCTATCACCACCACACCTTGTATATCATCCTGCCTATCACCACCATACCTTGTATATCATCCTGCCTATCACCACCATACCTTGTATCATCCTGCCTATCACCACCACACCTTGTATATCATCCTGCCTATCACCACCACACCTTGTATATCATCCTGCCTATCACCACCACACCTTGTATATCATCCTGCCTATCACCAACATACCTTGTATATCCTGCTTATCACCACCACACCTTGTATATCATCCTGCCTATCACCACCATACTTGTATATCATCCTGCCTATCACCACCACACCTTGTATATCATCCTGCCTATCACCACCAACCTTGTATATCCTGCCTATCACCACCACACCTTGTATATCATCCTGCCTATCACCACCACACCTTGTATATCATCCTGCCTATCACCACCATACCTTGTATATCATCCTGCCTATCACCACCATACCTTGTATATCATCCTGCCTATCACCACCACACCTTGTATATCATCCTGCCTATCACCACCACACCTTGTATATCATCCTGCCTATCACCACCACCTTGTATATCATCCTGCCTATCACCACCATACCTTGTATACATCCTGCCTATCACCACCACACCTTGTATATCATCCTGCCTATCACCACCATACCTTGTATATCATCCTGCCTATCACCACCACACCTTGTATATCATCCTGCCTATCACCACCATACCTTGTATATCATCCTGCCTATCACCACCATACCTTGTATATCATCCTGCCTATCACCACCATACCTTGTATATCATCCTGCCTATCACCACCATATCTTGTATATCATCCTGCCTATCACCACCACACCTTGTATATCATCCTGCCTATCACCACCACACCTTGTATATCATCCTGCCTGTCACCACCACATCTTGTGTATCATCCTGCCAAAACGCCCAGGACAAAGCCTTGGTCACCTCTTCAGTTTCCATGTTCCTGCATTCTGTGGCACTATATACTCACTGTCCTTGACCTAAAAATACTTTCTGTTTTAGGTGAGATAAAATAGTCTGGCATAAAGACACTGCCTCTTTTAGGATGTTCTTGACATAAAGACACTTCCTGTTTTAAGATGTATGACAGGTACAAAAATACTTCCTGTTTCAGAATATATAAGACATTTACATCTACAGGAGACATCTTCATCATCTTCATGTGCCATATTCCCTGTAAAGATTGTCTGTTTCTGGGCCAGTTTAGAGATGGCAAGCGAGGCAGAATAGCAGCGATCAACAGCCCACAAGATGAAACAGCAGCAAAGTGTGGGAAGCATGCAGGACAAGTATAGAAAGATATGGCTGGTCACCATGGAAGAGATAGGGACATGACCATGTACAGCCTAAAGAAAGCAGCCAGTCTTCCATGGGGAAATGGCACATGATGATGGTGATCTTGACTTGCTTTCATGTTTCTCCTAACTGATCTGACCTCATTCCATCTCTTGATGTTATCCGCCTATCTGTACTGTTGTCAGGGTCACGCTTTTGTCTCTTTAATACTTTCCCTCAAGTATAGTTTTATTTATGCAGTATTATCATATATATCTATGATGTAAGCCTACAACATGTTATTCTTCAGGTTGTATTTTCATCATTTCTCTTCAGTATGTCTTGGGAGGGTAATAATGGGAAAAAGAAAGACCAAGGCAAAGATGGCTGCAAGACATCGTTGATGATCTGCAAATCGATGCATCAGCAGCAGGCCATCTTGCTTACAACCGAGAGGCCTGCAGGAGAGCTGTTAGAGAGGCAGAGTTCCACAAGGGACATGCAAATGAATGAATGAATGCATTTACCATAATACCGAGTTTCTTGTTATTCTGATCTGCTCATTAAAGAACATGTGATTCTTTTGTCTGTAGAACATATGAATACGAGGAGGCCAAGAGATGTTTTTCTGTGATGTGATCAAGTCAAGAGATGTTATTCTGTGATGTGATCAAGTCAAGAGATGTTATTCTGTGATGTGATGAAGCCAAGAGATGTTATTCTGTGATGTGATCAAGTCAAGAGATGTTATTCTGTGATGTGATCAAGTCAAGAGATGTTTTTCTGTGATGTGATGAAGTCAAGAGATGTTTTTCTGTGATGTGATGAAGTCAAGAGATGTTATTCCGTGATGTGATCTAGTCAAGAGATGTTATTCCGTGATGTGATCTAGTCAAGAGATGTTATTCCATGATGTGATCTAGTCAAGAGATGTTATTCCATGATGTGATCAAATCAAGAGACATTATTCTGTGATGTGGTCAAGTCACATAAGAAGACAATAGGAAAATAAGTTACAAACTTTGGGGGGGGGATGTGCTACTAACTGTCTGAAGTGGAAAATGTATCCTATCATCTCTTCAAGTTGAAAATGTATCTTGTCAACTGTCAAAAGTGAGAATGTATCCTGTCAGTGGTCACAAGTGGAAATGTATCTTATCAAGTGTTCCAGATGCAAATTGTATCCTGAGTTATCAGATTAGATAGAGGAAAGAAAGATTTTGTTTGAAACTTGCCAAGATTTTCACTTCCTGTATTGTCTTGTCTAGAAATTGTCAGGAAAAAAAAAAAACTTACAGAGAGAAGATGATTTTGTTTGTAAGTGAATAAAAAATACGAAATAAAGTCTAAATAGCGTTCCTTCCATCCATTCTTTCATTTACACATTAACCTCAGCTGTTTATGTAAATGATTGCCTGTTTCTGAACAAAAAAAAAGACCACTTTGACTGAAGAAATAAAATACTGACTGAACAAAGAAAAACAGCACTAACTGAGCAAATAAACACTTTGAACAAAAAAAACAATCTGAACAAAAGAACACTGACTGAACAAAGAAAAACACTTGACTGAACAAAAAAAAAAGCACTGACTAAACAAAAAAACAGACAACACAAGAAAAAGCACTGACTGAACCCCAAAAAAAAGCACTGACTCAACAAAAAAAAGCACTGACTGAACAAAAAAAAAGCACTGACTGAACAAAAAAACAAAAGCACTGACTGAACAAAAAAAACTTTCAGTGAACAAAAAAAAAAAGAAACAACTGAACAAAAGAAAACACTCTGACTGGAAAAAAAACACTGTGGAATATGAGTTGTAGTTGATTGTGGTGGTGGGACATTGTAGGCTCATGTGAGAAACAGTTCCTGAAATAAGAGTGTATTTTATGGAACACAGGCCCCACCCTCATCTCTTGTTGCCTCTTTTTATGTCATGTGAAATTGGCATCACAGTGACTGTTTCTCCATGTGAAATTGGCATCACAGTGACTGTTTTTCCATGTGATGTTGGCATCACAGTGACTGTTTTTCCATGTGATGTTGGCATCACAGTGACTGTTTTGCCATGTGATGTCAGCGTCACGGTGACTGTTATGCAATGTGATGTCAGCGTCACGGTGACTGTTTTGCTATGTGATGTCAGCGTCACGGTGACTGTTTTGCCATGTGATGTTGGGTGAGACTTCAGTTTGGATTCTCAGCCGTGCAGGATTTAATGTTGCTACATGTCCGCGAGCCATAGGGGGTAGTCGACTGCGGGGTGATTCAAGGGAAACAACCCAGTATATAACATGTCATCGTATCAGGGGGTAGTCGACTGCGAGGTGATTCAAGGGAAACAACCCAGTATATAACGTCATCGTATCAGGGGGTACTCGACTGCGAGGTGATTCAAGGGAAACAACACAGTATATAACATGTCATCTTATCATATCGTGGTTTATCGCCCTTAAGTTTTGAGGATTTTTCCCCGTTTTTTTATCACTAAAGGGTTAAAATATTTAATGTAGGATATAAATGAAGATATTTTAATGTGAATCTGTATTTAACCTTTAGAAATAACATCTTGTTGGATGAAATGCAGATGAAGCCACTGACAACAATTATTGAGGAAAGACACTGGCGATGGTTGGGACATGTGCTCTGAATGACTGACAACTCACTACCAGAAATAGCACTAAGATGGACACCACAGGGGAACAGAAGTAAGGGTAGACCAAAAGAGACGTGGAGAAGAACAACAAAAAGGATGTTGAGCAATAGAGGGCTCACCTGGGCAAGAGTAGAAAAAAAATTGAAGGACAGGCATTTGTGGAAAACCCTTGCGGAAGCCCCATGTGCCCTGGGCACTTAAGGTTCAAAGAGAGAGAGATATATTTAACCTTTATAGACTACTCAAAGGCATTTGATTGTGTACAACACTAGAAACTTTGGGAAATAATATGAAAAATGGGATTTCCAACACATTTGATACAATTAACATCACTGCTGTATCTAGACCAACAGGCAGCAGTAAGAATAAATGGTGAAACAACAACTTGGTTTGACATAAAACAAGGGGTCCGTCAGGGGTGCATATTGTCACCTTACTTATTTAACTTGTATACTGAAAATATAATGAGGAATGTTAGAGAAGATGTAGACAAAAAATATTATGTAACACACAATAATAAGATAAAAAATAAAAATTGGAAGAAGTGGAGAGTTTTGAATGTCTTGGATCACTACTAACTAATAATGGAGATACAATGAGGGAAATTAAAAGGAGGACATCTATCACTCTTCAAAAAGTAAAACAAATAAAGAATCTGTGGAGAGGAGCAGACAGAACCACAAAAATAAGATTTTTAAGGGCATGCATCTTTCCCATTGCAACATATGCCTGTGAGACCTTGACCTGAGATCATCTCCAGCCCATCCCCAGATGAGAAATAGATGAGCCTTGAAAACATGAAATAAGAATGTTTATATCAGATAAGCGAGCTAGAAATAGATGACATTTTCTTGTACTTCCGTCTGACTACCCTGGAGACTAGAGCCGTGGTTTCAGCACAGCTACGCCTGGGGGACTGTGTTACTCGGGAAAAAAATTTTTTTTATAAATAGGAAACAACGTACGGTAAAGTAAGAGAACACAGTTTTGTAGGATAAGACCTCGAAAAATTATTCGGGATCACTGAACTGTGACGAGTGACTTGACTTGAGGGGAAAAAACAAAAAAACTCCAGATTTAAGTTCACCTGGTCAGCTGATGAGTGGGGAATGTGAGATTGGCTGGGATTGGTGATTGATTGAGAGAGAGTTGGCTGACACAGTTTTGAATGTGGGACGTGTTTGTGACTGGAGAGAATATGGCTGCAAGAAGTTTTACTGCAAATTGTTGTGTCTTGGAATGTTCTGGAGAGGCGAATCTAATCATGTCACTATCAAACGTAAAGAGTCGACTTTTTTTTTTATTTCACTTTTTTTGCACAAGGTCGTGTGTATTTATGGTTGAACATGGTTATCGTAACATATGTAAACACATCACAATATGTATATATATATATGACAACATTGTCCCTCATTACCTTATAAGAGATTCAAGGAAAATATGAGGGTAAAAACTAGATGGTTTTTTTTTTTTGGGGGGGGGGGTGTTGGGGGTGTCGATGTTATTTCTCAAAATAGTCTCCACTGAGGACTTGGCCCATGCTTTTCATCCTGTCGACTTGGTGGTTATTCTCAAAGAGTGTAAAATACGAGTTTATGGCGGCGATGACATCCTTATTTTGAAAGAGGGGCGAATGAAGGTGTCGAGTGACTGCGAGCGACAGGCAGGAAGTATGGCGAGAGAAAAGAAAAAGCCAGGGTGGCCACGAGAACTCTGTGTCGGCTGGACAAGCTGAAGCCAGTCCTGTGATATAAGATATTTATCACAGAATTCTCGAGAAGGTTAGTGATAACAAGTGTTGAAGATTGTTAAGCAGAATACGATTGACCAGCTTGAGACTCGGATCGGCGGGGAGATGCCTGCAATAAGTTTTAGTTAGAACAAAGATGGCGACAGGCAGTCCAAGATAGGACGAGTCGCAGTAAACAGTCAGTTGTATGTTTTTTTAGTCGGGAACACTAGTTTAACAGGGAAAGCCTGCATCATACACATTTGATTTAGTAACTATTGAAGGGAATCAAGATTATTAGCAGTGTGAATTGTTTGGGCTGATTAGTAGAACCTGTGAAGACTGAGGGATCTAGGGCAGTGTGCTCTCTTGAATGTTTTGTGTTCGATACTGGAGTGAACTGATTGAGATTTGGCTGGGGAGTCAGTTTTGTTTGTATCTAACTACATGTCAACCTTGCTGAAAACATCGATACAATTTTACGAGAATTGCCTCCCACTGAACCAAATTTTCAAACTTTGGAACAGGAAGAAGTCAAGTCTGGAGAATAGGGTGGATGAGGAATCATTTGGAAGCCGAATTCACTCAATTTTCCCACAGTGACTGTTGATTTGTAAGAGTTCTCTTGATGAAAGAACACTTTTTTGTGTGCCAGTTTTGACCGCTTCTGTTTGAGCTCTTCTTTCAAGTGGTCAAACAGTGTTGTATAATAGTTTCCTGTCATTGTTTTACCTTTCTTCAAATGGTCAGCAGAATGATTCCTTGCGAATCTCCCCCCCCCCCCCTCCCAAATGTGACCATCACCTTACCACCAATGGAATGATCTTTGCCATCGTCGGTGCACTTTCACTGTTCATTTCTGTTGCATGCATTCGAATGTGTAGTGATGAACTCATGTTTCATCCACAGTCACAAATGGACGCAAAAAGTCCAGCGGGTTGGGGTTAAACGTCAATAAACACTGCATTGATATGTCCTTTCGCATGCGTTGTTGGTCGACAGTCAACAAACGCTGCACCCATCACGCACAAAGATTTTTCATGCGCAATTTTTCATGCAGGACGTTATGAACTCGTTCATTCGAGATGTCTACAGCCTATGCTCTCGCACACTTTCACTCTACGGTCTCCCATAATGATACCTCTGATTTTTTTTTTTTTTAATGATCTCCGAAGTGATGACATCCACAGAGCTTCCAGAGCGCGTTTCATCGTCAGTGCTTATTCTGCCATATTTAAACTCATTTATACAGAAATAAAATCTTCAGCGATGGAGTAGAGTCCCCATAAACTTCATCCACCTCCGCTTAATCTGTGAGGCCGTCCAAATCTTAAAAATGTTCTACTACTATACAGGAACTCGTTTGTGTTCAGTTTTTGAAGTGACTGCTACCACGCTCAATTCAAACAGCTGCTGAAGGTTAACAAAACATCGCTAGTGGCTGAAAACTTTAGATGACCTAGTTTGAATAGTGATACCTGGCAGCACTGACGCCACTAACTGACTTGTGGAGCCACTTCATTTAAGTTTACCCTACTTGTCAAAAGACCCTTGTACGACTCCACGTCACGGGAAACAGGTTGCCAAAATTTCAAATCCGACTCGACTATTTTTCTTCTGCACAGCTCAGACTTCAGAGTTGTTTGACTGTACAGCCCCAACGCCATTTTTTAAAATTTTAGCAGCCCCTCTAAGGCATGACATGATTAGCTTTACCTTTTGCTTTTAAAAATGGACGAGGAGGAGATTGCAAAAAGCCACGTTGGACAGCCGTGACTGGAGGATGACATCTGTCTCAACGATGACAATTACATCAGGAGGATGCTATAGCTGAGGAAGAAGAGGGAACGTGGATGTTTTTGTTTTTTTTCTCTGAATGAAGTGGTTTGGCCAGCATTACCCACAGCCAGTGTGTGACTGGCTCCATCAGCAGGTGCAAACTTCAGTGGCTGTTGGAACAGAAGGCGGAGCACATATGGGAATTCCCGGAGAGCGGTGATGCCATCTCTGATTACAGATCATAGATTACAACCAAAAAAAAAAAAAACGAAAAAAAAGCGACTAAACAAAAGCAGCAGGAAAGTAATCTGCTTCACTACTTTTATTTACGAAGCAAATGATAACTTCTTCCCCCACAATGCATTGCTAAACTAAAACAGTTTGCCAACAGAAATAACTAAAAGTAGAAAACAAAATATCTTCACAAACTTGTAACCTTCTTTTGTTTGCCAGAAGACAAAACAACCTAGTAGTAACATAACAAAATGTGCAAAATTAACAGTAAAATAAAATTTTAAAAAAGTGCTACACTAAGCTGACTGGCTATAAACAAAATAATGAACAAATTGTACATAAAATTGACGTTCAGAGATTTATTATCAGCCCAAAACACAAGGCTGCTGAAATTTTTTGTGAACAGCAAACCTCGTATTCATTATCAGTATCATCAACATGCTCTATGACCTGATAGAAAAGATTGCATTGGATCTTTGGCTTGCTTACATCTCCCTTTCTGCGGTGCGCCTGGCCATGTTTCCTGCTTGTGTTTTATGTTGCTCATCCAGCTGTCATTCTCTTACTCTTTTGCCTTCGATTTTTCCCTGCCCTATGGTTTTGATTACTGTATTATGCCTCTTGATACTACTGAAATATTTCAGCTGTCTAGTTCTTATGTTTTTCGTTATTTCTCTTTTTCGAGTTCACTTACTTTGTAGTTGTTGGGGTGGGGGGGGGCAGAGTTCTGTCCATGAAATTCACTTTATTCTTCAGTGTATTTACACCTCATGATCCTCAGTTGTCTTTTCCATTTTCTTTTTTAAAGTCGTCCAGGCCAACTTACCTCAAAGGAGAGTTCCTTTCTTCCTTCCTTCCTTCCTTCCTTTTCTTTCCTTCCTTCCTTTCCTTCCTTCATTCCTTTCCTTCCTTCCTTTCCTCCTTCCTTCCTTCCTTTACCCTTGTTTGGGGCATAGGCCATCAGCAAGGGCTTTCCATTTATTTCTATCCTGGGCTGTTTCTTCTATCCATCTTCAGGTGTCTCTAGATCTTCTGTTTTCTCTTGCCCTGGGGATTCCAAATGAGAGCCTATCTGGTTATGTTAGTTGCAGGCTTTCCAAGTGTATGTCCTATCCATCTCCAACGTCTTTTCATTATCATTTCTTTCACTGTGGCTTGGTTTGGCTTCTGCCATAGCTCTTCACTGTTAGTGTTATCAAAGGAGAGTGCTGGTTAATAGATATACTATATCCTGATTTGTGAATCGAGGTTGTGAAAGAAAGTAACCTATCAAGATATTCAAACACAGTGCAGATAAGTTAATGAAGTTTGTGAGATCCAATCAAGATATACAATGACATGACAAGTTTATATACTATATCCTGATTTGTGAATCGAGGTTGTGAAAGAAAGTAACCTATCATGATATCCAAACACAGTGCAGATAAGTTAATGAAGTTTCTGAGATCCAATCAAGATATACAATGATATGACAAGTCTCTCCAGCTTCACTGATCTCCCTTGGGAACCCCCACTTAAATATGAAATATACAACAACGAAAGCTCAGATTCTCCAAAACATGAGTTTCCAACAACAACAAAAAATTTCAGATTCTCCAAAATATGAAATTTACAACAAAAAAAAAGTTCAGATTCTCCAAAAATTATAGGATTTTCTCTAAATCATTATGAGATTCTAAAAAAAATTACATGGTTTTCTCTAAACCATTATGAGATTCTAAAAAAAACTCATGATATTTTCCAGAAAAAAGATATGTAATATTCAAAACATTCATGATATTTTCTTCAAAACAAGTATGAGATTCTCAACAACAATAAAAACAAAAAACAAAAAAACCCCATGATATTCTTCCAAACTGACATGAGACTCATGGTCTGATCTTGTCTAAGCATTTAAGAGAATTTCATTGCTTTCTCTGTTTGTCTCATCAAACGAAGCTTTTTCTTTCTGAAATTCTGACTCATCTTTTCTCACAGCGTTGTCAAATATGAGTTTCAGCACTCTCTCGTCAACATAAATATCATCATCACAGTCGTCATCATCACCGTTATATGTTCTCAAACTATTGAAGATTCTCAACCTCTCCTTGCCCTTTCTGACTGGCTTGACTTCAGGGTTTTCTGTCTCTTTGGCTAGCGACGAATCATGATCAGCCAAATCTTTTTCACTTTCCAGACTCTGATCTGTCTTTTCTATCTGGTTGTCTTGAAGCTCCTCTTTGAAAAGAGAACTTTTCTTACAGTCAGAATCGGAGCCCTCAATTCTTCCGTTCATTTTCTTGTCATTTTTCACCAGATTTTCCTTCTCCTCACACCCGTTCTTATAGTTTTTGTTGTCGTTATCTTCTGTTGACTGGTTCCCTGGGATGTCACTGCTGTCCTGTGATGAGACTTGCCGGTTCAGTGACTTCAGAACACGTGGATGGTAACATTTTGGATCAGACACCATTCTGAAGAATAAGCTTCGCGAATTCTGCAAAAGTGAAGCATAATGTATGTAAGCCTTGGCCTATACAGAACAGAAAAAGTATAAAGTATAACAGTAATATAAATGTTACAAAATAATATATATGTGGCTTTACAGACGAGATAAATATTATAAAATATATGATTTTAAATAAAGATCAACATATACCCCTGACATCCATAAAAAGAACCGAATAATCATAAGAAAGAAACAATAAAACTATTTATGACTATAATAAAGAGACAATAAAACTATATATAACCTAAGAGAAAGACAATACAACTATTTATAACCAAAAGAGAAACATAACCATCTGTAACCATAAGAAAAAGACAAAAATAATTTATAACTACAACGAAAGAGAGAACAAAACGGGTTAAAAATTAGGGAAAAGAGCAATTTTTAAAAAAATTCTGTTATCTCATTGAATGACGAGTATGAAGATCTTGGTAGCTGGCTATCATGAAGTTCTTGGTAGCTGGCTATCATGGAGTTCTTGGTAGCTGGCTATCATGGAGTTCTTGGTAGCTGGCTATCATGAAGTTCTTGGTAGCTGGCTATCATGAGGTTCTTCGTAGCTGGCTATCATGAAGGTGTTGGAACACAATGCTTATATCAGAGTGGGAGAAGATAACAATGGCGTGGTTGAAGTTCTGATGTGGATGGAAAAATATCTCTGCTTGGCAGACTCCAAAAAACCATTAGCAGCCCTTTCACGTTGGCTAGGCTGAGCCTGTTGCTAGGCACACCAGCAGAGACCTGGATAGGGTCTTGACCAGCTGTGACTCATCAGTCTTGATAACCAGTCGACGGCGCTAGCACATTTCTGGTGGTGGACTTTATCCAGAAATTCTTCACATTAAATTGAACTACACAGCGCGTTGTTAAGACGTTCACCTCCAGCAAGGTCACGTTCACTTTAAAAAAAACATCAATCAACAAACAAACGAAACAAACAAACATTCTTGTCATTTAATTTTCGCACCGAAAATATCATACACACACACACGCAGACAGAGAGAGAGAGAGAGAGAGAGAGAAGTTTTTGGGCTAAAAAAGAAGAGGTACCTTTGCTCTTTGCAGATGGTGTCTCTGATTATCAAAGATAATCTTATCATCAAAAGTATCATCGTCTCCACCTGTTAAAAGACCATAAAGTTCAGATATTAACAGTGAAATCAATCATTAACCCTTTCAAGGCCGGTGTACATGAATAACTGTGACTCCCAAACAACAAACAGCACACAGACGCTTTTCAAATCACTCATCACTTCTTAACCGAGAAATGATACTATCCCAATTTTTTATGATTTCAGAATTTTTGGATTTGAAATACTCTATATAATTTTTGCACTTATGTTGTCTTTCACAAACATGGCTTCTGTGGCGAGCAGATGTTGTCTGAAATGTAAGGGACATAATTCTACGAGTGTTTCAAATTATCTGCCTATTAAAGCTCTCCGAGAAAGCGAGTACAATTATGCAGGAAACTCTCTACTGTAGAGAGCGGAACAAAAACATAACTCCTTCAGATCATCAGAGGAAGTACTCCCAGAGGTCTTGTTGCTTTTTTTTTCAGTCCTGGGATTGAACCCATGATCTTCCAGTTGGCAATGCACTTTTGAAGTGCGTCTTTAGCGATTTAGCTACGGAGGACTGGTATTGGTTGTGGCAAATGAAATTACTTATGTTCCCAATGCTTGTTTCGCATACTCCACAGCCAGCATGAAGCCTTTTCTGCTGTTTCTGAAAGGCTTTTCAATGCCCTTGCTCTTGCTTGTCCCTTTATGCCCAGTTGCTTACATAGGTCATATGCTGATGTTGCTACAAATCCTCTTGCTCCCACTTCTACAGCTATCACTTTTGCCCTGACTCCTGCCCCCTGCCTTAGTTGCTTGACCAGGTCATTGTACTTCTCACATTTGAATAGATGCTGTTCCTCTATTCTTGTTTCGTACGGGACCGTAATCTCGATCATTATTAATTCCTGTTTTTCTGTGGAGTACACTATAATGTCCGGTCGCATTCCTGTGTTCTTGATGGCAGTCGGGTATTCTCTTCTTCCTGGAAGGTCCGCTGTCACATCCCAGTCATTTGTACCATCTAGCAGTGATGGTAAGGGAATGTTTCGACTAAACTGCCTTTATCAAGGACAACAGACAAATTCACTACAAGCAAATGCTCTTTCCTCCTTAAATCTTGAACACGTTTATGGAAGATCCTGCAGTGAGATGAATACGTACATGTCTCCAAGATTCTTTCGGTTTTGTTGCCGCTGCAGTGTTGTATGCTGTACAGCAGTTCGGTAGCCGTTGTCTTGATGACGTTCCAGGCGTAGAAGACGTCTTCGTCGCAGGCGTTTTCAGTACAGAGGGCGAATCTGTGGGAAGACATTATATACAGGTTCTCAGTCAGACATTAAGAAGACATTATATGTGCATACTTTCAGAAAGACATTATGAAGACATTATGTGTACGTTCTCAGAAAGGCATTGGGAAGACATTATATATACGTTCTCAGACAGACATCGGGAAGGAATTATATATAAGTTCTCAGAAAGACATTAAGAAGACATAATAGAGACTCAGAAAATTATTGGGAAGACATTATATACAGGTTTCCGAAAAATAGTGAGAAGGTTTTGGGAAGACATTATATAATAATATAATAATTTCCTCTATATTCTGAGGTTCTCGGAAAAAGTCTGAATTCTCTTGGGGGGGGGGGGGGATACTGAAAAGAGAGAGAGAGAGAGAGAGCCTGATAATCATTGGAAAATATCAATGGACAAATAAGGAATTGGAAGCAATCATAAAATAATAGATGGGGTGAGAAAGGCAATCGACCTGGTTAGAAATGAACAGACTACGAAATTGAGAAGGGTGATCGCCGACGTATTTCTGTCCTCACCAAACTAATGAGTGAGCACAGAATTTCCTCTCCTGTGTTCGTGCCTTTTTCTGCGTGCCAACTATTCTGTTTATTTTGACCAGCGTAAGTGACAGAATGAGTGAAGAAAAAAAGTTACTGTCGTGATCCAGTTAGCCAACAAAATGATTGTACAAAAGGATTGGAGCAACACAATCATCAATCATACATACATGTTTTTTTTAAAATTTATAAACAATTCTTTGCTCACTTACAACAATTTACATGGAAATGGGAATTTGCGTTGTATTGCTTTAGTAGAGATAAAACTCCCGTTTCCACGCCATTAAGGCATATTGAGGATACCGTGTTAGGCCCGTATTTTCATGACCTCCGGCACATGATAGTGATGTGGTCAGTATCACGCCTGGCCGCTTTGACCTTCCAAGATTTCTTTGGTACCCATTTTTAGAGGCCTTTTTAATGTGGCGGTACCAAAAAAAATCCCCATTGCTAGGATCTGAACCGGGTGTCGCCTGAATAGTAAACAGAGCCCCTAACTACTCAACCAGCTAGGCTGCCTTAACTGCTATGGAGAAAACGCATTGTCCAAGTTGTGCTAACCTCCTTTCCTTCAGTGTCACACGAGGAGCCAGGTAGGGCCCTGAATTATCTACTATCGGGCCCCCTATTCAAGCATGGGTATTTTTTTTTAAATTTTGTCTCGAATAAGAAAAGAGGGGAAAGCAGGGCCCATCCAGCCCCTTCCACTGCTCGGGCCCCTTGGGTACAATACTGGCGCTTCTCTGGGCCCCATCTGTAATCAGCCTGCCCTCTCGGCGCTGGCAGTCAAGTTTAGGTCCTTAAGTCTAGAGTTGTGTCGGTAATGCTGGGATGCTAGAAGATATATACGTCGACCGCCTTTGAAATATTTCATACTAACTCCAAGCTTCATTCTCCCAGTCCATCTTTCCAGAGAAGCTTACAAGACACTGTTCGATGATGCCTCTCCCAGATCTTGATCAGTGGTGTTTAATTAGGCTGGTTCCTGGTCCTTCAAGCCACTTAGTCAGACTGTCCCTTATGTTCTCCGCGGTTTATTTCAGTTCATTTTTATTTATTATCTCTCCGTTTTCAACCTGGCTTCTCTTCACACAGATAAACACAGAAAATGTAAACCTGGCTTCTCCTCATACAGCCAAATATATAAAATGTAAACCTGGCTTCTCTTCACACAGACAAATATATAAAATGTAAACCTGGCTTCTCTTCACACAGACAAACATAGAAAATGTAAACCTGGCTTCTCTTCACACAGACAAACATAGAAAATGTAAACCTGGCTTCTCTTCACACAGACAAACATAGAAAATGTAAACCTGGCTTCTCTTCACACAGCCAAACATAGAAAATGTAAACCCGGCTTCTCTTCACACAGCCAAACATAGAAAATCTATACATGTACATAAGAATGTATCAAGACAAAGAGAAAAGATGAGCATACCGAATGATATAATGCTCATTCATCATTGCTGGAACCATGTGCAGTCTCCCGCTGTCATTGATCATCTTCAGGAGTTTCTGGGTCAAAGTGTTCGGGCCCTAGATAAAAAAAAATTTGGTCAGTTACTCACTCAAATAATTCAATATTGATTGTTATTTTAAGTATTGATCGAAGGCACAGTATGGTAGTAGTGAAAAGTATCCTCATGCGAGTGTTGGTAACCCGTCACTTTCTAGTCAACCAACGTATATACAAGTCCTTGTCCTTTGTCTTGCCTCGTCTTCTGTCTCCATAAAACTGAGATGTGGTGTTCTCTGCAGCCGGTGCAGTAAAGAAAATGTTGAGGCACAGCATCGAGTTGGATAGGGAGCGGATTATAGTGGCTATTTTTTCAGTCACCGAGTGCAACTAAACAGCAGAGGGTGTGCAATACTTCTTTAGCAGATTCAACCACCATCGGAACTATGTCGTTAGCCAGGCTAGACCTGTTGCTGGGGGTACCAAGGCACAGGTAGGACGGGGTTTTTGTCAGCTATGGTTCGCCAACCCTGACTCTAGCATATGAGCTAGGGGTTCACCAACCCTAAAACTAGTATGTCAGCTATGGTTCACCAGCCCTGACTCTAGTATGTCAGCTATGATTCACCAACCCTGACTCTAGTATGTCAGCTATGATTCACCAACCCTGACTCTAGTATGTCAGCTATGATTCACCAACCTTTACGCTAGTGTGTCAGCTATGATTCACCAACCTTTATGTTAGTATGTCAGCTATGATTCACCAACCCTGACTCTAGTATATCAGCTATGATTCACCAACCTTTACGCTAGTGTGTCAGCTATGATTCACCAACCTTTATGTTAGTATGTCAGCTATGATTCACCAACCCTGACTCTAGTATATCAGCTATGATTCACCAACCCTGACTCTAGTATATCAGCTATGATTCACCAACCTTTACGCTAGTATATCAGCTATGATTAAAAAAACCCTGACTCTAGTATGTCAGCTATGATTAAAAAAACCCTGACTCTAGTATGTCAGCTATGATTCACCAACCCTGACTCTAGTATGTCAGCTATGATTCACCAACCCTGACTCTAGTATGTCAGTTATGAGACATTGAATGCCAAATCAAACAGCGTCTTCGCCCCTCAATACACAATGAACTGGGAAAATATCTTCACATTCAAGAACGAATGTTAAACCACAAGGAACAGTCTTCATGAAAACTCATGAGAAATGGACTGTACTCACAACAAAACATCACGAGACATGGACTGTACTCACAGCAAAATCTCACAAGAAACAGACTGTACTCACAACAAAACCTGACAAGAAACGAACTGTACTCACAACAAAACCTCACAAGATACAGACTGTACTCACAACAAAACCTGACAAGAAACAGACTGTACTCACAACAAAACCTCATAATATACAGACTGTACTCACAACAAAACATCACAAGAAACAGACTGTACTCACAACAAAACCTCATAATATACAGACTGTACTCACAACAAAACCTCACAAGATACAGACTGTACTCACAACAAAACCTGACAAGAAATAGACTGTACTCAAAACAAAACCTCACAAGATATAGACTGTACTCACAACAAAACATCACACGAAACAGACTGTACTCACAACAAAACATCACACGAAACAGACTGTACTCACAACAAAACCTCACAATAAACAGACTGTACTCACAACAAAACCTGACGAGAAACAGACTGTACTCACAACAAAACCTGACGAGAAACAGACTGTACTCACAACAAAACCTCACAGGAAACAGACTGTACTCACAACAAAACCTGACGAGAAACAGACTGTACTCACAACAAAACCTCACAGGAAACAGACTGTACTCACAACAAAACCTCACAGGAAACAGACTGTACTCACAACAAAACCTCACAGGAAACAGACTGTACTCACAACAAAACCTCACAGGAAACAGACTGTACTCACAACAAAACCTCACAGGAAACAGACTGTACTCACAACAAAACCTCACAGGAAACAGACTGTACTCACAATCAGGCGGAAACAGACTAGGCCCATTGTGACGTCACCCAAAATTTCAAATCTTTCATCGGACAAGATTTTGGACTTCATCAACTTCGCTAGTCGACAGTGCTGTAGAAGAGAGCATAAAGTAACCAGCTATGTTAACATAACAAGAGAGAGGGGAGCATACAAATAAGCAGGCGTGCTAACATAACAAGAGAGAAGAGAGCATACAAGTAACCAGCCATGTTAATATAACAAGAGAGAAGAAAGCATACAAGTAACCATCCATCTTTTGCTCTTTCTACAAGATATATGTTGGACCGCGCTCTGTGCCATTCTTTTAATCCGTCAAGTGTCTTGTTTCTTTGTCTTCCTCTGTCGTTTTATCCCTCCGGTTTTCGGTTGCCTTGTCTCCTTCCTCGTGTACCTCTTAATGGTGACAGATAGACGTCTTGACAGGACTCGGCGACCTGCTTCATATTTAGACCCCCACCCCACAACACCCCCACCCATTCAAGGAGTAGAAGACCGCATTACTTTCTGTTACCGACAAGAAAATGTAACACTGATCCCTAATGTGCCTTTACGGAATCCCACGTTGGTAATATTACATTTTTTAAAAAACAAATGCATAACTGACAAGAATAAAAACTTCACAATGAACTATGGGACGCACTGACCTCTCTAATCCGCTTCTGTAGACCCTCTATGCCGTAAGTTCTGATGACGAACCACAGCTTCAAAGCTCGGAAGCGACGACTCAAAGGAATCCCCCAGTGCTGAAGAAAAAAAAATCAGTATAACATGACAGTCCAACGAGAATAATTTGTTAACGGCTCAGCCACATGTAAATGTTAGCTCAGCCACATGTAAATGTTAGCTCAGCCACATGTAAATGTTAGCTCGTCCGCATGTAAATATTAGCTCAGCCACATGTAAATATTAGCTCATCCACATGTCAATGTTAGCTCAGCCACATGTAAATGTTAGCTCAACTACATGTAAATGTTAGCTCAGCCACATGTAAATGTTAGCTCAGCCATATGTAAATATTAGCTCATCCACATGTAAATATTAGCTCATCCACATGTAAATATTAGCTCAGCCACATGTAAATATTAGCTCAGCCACATGTAAATGTTAGCTCAGCCACATGTAAATGTTAGCTCAGCCACATGTAAATATTAGCTCAGCCACATGTAAATATTAGCTCAGCCACATGTAAATATTAGCTCAGCCAAAAAAAAAACAAAAACTAGTGCGGCTGTTGGTTACCATGGCAACTTAATTCTAAACGAGGCTACGCAAGCTCATAAAGTGTCAACGGAGAGTAAAAAAAAGTCTCGAGTTTAAGTCGAATACTCACTCGTAAGTCCATGGCCTTGCTCTCGTGCTTGTGTTGTAGGTACAACGGGTCGACGGTCAGGGCTGTGGTCAAGTCGTCCACGCTTCGTACCCTAGTGTAGGGGGGGGGAGGTGAGGGTGGAAGAATGTTAGTATCATGATGTGAAATAATAATAGTAGAGTGAAAGATTAATATGCATAATAACCATGTGATTTTATCTTGCGAAATAATCTTTTATTTATCTTTCGAAAATATCATTTAATTAATAACAGAATGGCGTGAAGTAACTTGATATTAATCAAATAATCATGTGAAATAGTAATTACGTGAAAACAATACTGAGGCGAATAAATATTGATGTGAAATAACTTTTGTGTGAAAACAATAGTGAAATGAGAAAAATATATCGATGTGAAATAGTAATTATGTTAAAACAGTAGAGAATTTTTTAAAAATACTCACGTGAAATGGCGTGAATCAAGTTTTGTTATTAGATTTGTTGTGACATTTGTAAACCAGGAATAGATGGTTTTCAAAAGACCAAAGTATTATGTACCTACAACTTTCGACCATCTTATCTTATATCTTATATCCTTCCTGTGCCGTTAAACGTCACATAGGGCTCGCAAAGTAGTTCGCCAATTTTTCCTGTCTTCGGCGAGTCTTTCAACCTCATCAAGGGATTTTATGCCCGTTAATTTGGCCTCTCTTTACAATGTCCTCTTCAGAGTTTCATACATACGGATATATATGTTACAAAAAAATTAAAATATGTCATTAAAGCACATTTGGGATACGGTGTTAGTCATGTATTTCCAAGACCTTCGGCACATGAAAGTCTGATACCTGGCAGCATTTACATCCCAGATTTCTCTGGTACCCATTTTGAGTTGCGCACCTGAAAAAAACATCACCACTGCTGGGACTTGAACCCAGTATAACCGGATCAGTAAACCGAGCGCCTAGTCACTCAGCCAACCAGACCACCTTACTCGCTGCACATCGCTTTCAAAATATTCTCTACATAACAAGTTCAGGGCGACATTTTCTCTTTCAGTATTTACGTAGAAAACAACACATTCTGAATAAAATAAAGACGTGTAATATCTTACCACAGCAGGGAGCAGTCGAAGTTCACCTGCAGCCATTTGTTGGTGTTGAAACTGAAAGAGTTCACATCCTGAAAGATAACAATGATAACCGAGTTGTTATTTTATAACAATCGTTGCGAGAAAGTTACCTTCACATTTTATAAGAGAAATGGCAAATGTGATAAAACTAATTCTAGTAATAAAAGTAGACAGAGATGTATGGTTCTAGTAATAAAGGTAGACAGAGATGTATGGTTCTAGTAATAAAGGTAGACAGAGATGTATGGTTCTAGTAATAAAGGTAGACAGAGATGTATGGTTCTAGTAATAAAGGTAAACAGAGATGTATGGTTCTAGTAATAAAGGTAAACAGAGATGTATGGTTCTAGTAATAAAGGCAGACAGATATGTATGGTTCAGTTTTACAAAAAAATAGAAAGAATGAGGAAAGTGGGCAGAAACAAGAATGATAGAAAGTAAGACGAGTACGTATAAATGTTGAACAGACAACCATCCAATATTTCAGCAAAATCCTTTTTTTAATAATCACACACAAAAACAACACGGCAGACAAAAACGCGAAAAAATGGATGAAAATTAAACACTTAGCATTTCTCTATGCTTCCTGTTTTTATCTGTCGTTTTGTTTTTGTATTCCATCCTTGAAAAAGGCTTTTTGCCGAAATATTGGATTGTTGTATGTTCTTCATTTACACGTGCTCACCTTACTTTCTGTCATTCTTGTCTCTGCCAACTTTTCTCACTCTATCTCTTTCAAAGTTAGCACTGTAACAAAGCTGTTATTTTTCACTTAGCATTACAACAAAATAGTTATTTTATTGTTAACATTTAAAGAAGCTGTTACTTCACAGTTTGTAGTATAACTTTATTTTAAAATAAGCATTACAGTTAGGAATATAAATTTAGTTTAAAGTAAGCATTATCATAAAGTTGCTGCTTTACAACTGACACTGCAGCAAAGTTGTTATTTTACAACTGACATTGTAGCAAAGTTCTTATTTTATACCTGATATTGTAACAAATTTGCTACTCCACAGCCAGATAAGCAATACAGAAGTTTTTACAGTTAACATAAGAAAACAAATTTCTTATTTTACCCATTAAAGTCGCTCATTTATTTTGTTACACAGTCTGCGCGGTAACTGAGCAAGAACTATAGAAATTAACGTAGAACTGGTGTCTTTCTAAGGTGGGGCTGGTGTCTTTCTAAGGTGGGGCTGGTGTCTTTCTAAGGTGGGGCTGGTGTCTTTCTAAGGTGGGGCTGGTGTCTTTCTAAGGTGGGGCTGGTGTCTTTCTAAGGTGGGACTGGTGTCTTTCTAACTTGGGACTGGTGTCTTTCTAACGTGGGACTGGTGTCTTTCTAACTTGGAACTGGTGTCTTTCTAAGGTGGGACTGGTGTCTTTCAAACGTGGGACTGGTGTCTTTCTAAATTGGGACTGGTGTCTTTCTAAGGTTGGACTGGTGTCTTTCTTCTGCCAACTCTAGAGACACGACTAAAGAGGAGATCTGAGCATTGCGGGTTTCCATAGCGGGCAGTCATAGGTCTAACTGAGCAGATCAAGTAACTATTTGTAGACAAGCATAACTATTTGTAGACAAGCATAACTATTTGTAGACAAGCATAACTAATTGTAGACAAACATAACTATTTGTAGACAAGCATAACTATTTGTAGACAAGCATAACTATTTGTAGACAAGCATAACTAATTGTAGACAAACATAACTATTTGTAGACAAGCATAACTATTTGTAGACAAGCATAACTATTTGTAGACAAGCATAACTATTTGTAGACAAACATAACTATTTGTAGACAAGCATAACTATTTGTAGACAGGCATAACTATTTGTAGACAAACATAACTATTTGTAGACAAACATAACTATTTGTAGACAAGCATAACTATTTGTAGACAAGCATAACTATTTCTAGACAAGCATAACTATTTGTAGACAAGCATAACTATTTGTAGACAAGCATAACTATTTGTAGACAAACATAACTACTTGTACACAAACATAATGTATAGACAAACATAAGTACTTGTAGACATAACAAGTAGTTATACATAACATAACAAGTAAACATAACAAGTAATTATGTTTGTAGACAAATATAACGACTTGTAGACAAACATAACAATTTGTAGAGAAACATAGCAGTTTATAGACAGACATAACTACTTGCGGACAAACATTACTATTTGATGACAAACATAACTATTTGATGACGAACACTGAAAGTCCAGCTAACAACGCTCAAACTGTACCTCGATGCCTTCGCTCAAGTACTGAAACTCAGGGCAGATGAGGGCATTCCCGGCATAGGCTGCGTCCACGTGGAGATAGATCCCGTGTCTCCTAGTTACGTCACCAATCTCGCTTAGGGCATCGAAGGAACAGCAAGCGGTCGTCCCCAGCGTTGCACATACCTGTTGTGTGTGTATGTTTACAGTATTACAGTAACTCTAAGCCAAACACGAACTAGCATTTGAATAATAATAATAATAATAATAATTCAGTCAGTCAGTCATTTGCGTCTCTCTTGCGGAACTTTGCCTCCCTAACAGTTCTCCTGTAGGCCTGTCAGTTGTGAGCAAGATGCCCTGTTGCTGATGCATCCATTCGCAGATCATCAACAATGTCTTGCAGCCGTCTTCGTCTTGGTCTTCCTCTCTTTCTTTTCCCCATTATGTATCATTCCAAGACTGTCTTCTCTAAATTCTCATGACGTTTAATATGTCCAAAATAATAATAATAATAATAACAATAATAATGATAATAATAACAATAATGACAGTAAAAGTATGAGCTGTGAACCAGTGAGTGTCACTGCACACGGTCAAACCAGAAGTGATCTGTTGCCTAATCAGCAGTTGACCAGAAACTACCAACTAGTGTCGCCATCAGCACTAACTCCGTAGCTAGCGGCGTCATTCCTTTCCCTTCCCAGAGAGTTAACCCTGGTATCCATTTTTTTCTTCAGGCTGGGTGAACCCCTGAGAGTTTTTTTTTAACCGCCCCCCCCACCCCCACTGTGGTGAGTGGAAATCGAAACCGGCTCGCCTGGTCGGCAAGCGAGTGTGTAATCCACTGCGCTAACGAGGCTAGAAATAATATTAATTATAACTTATATCCATCTTGTGCCTTCAAGCGCCACATAGTGCTCGCAATGTGTCTAGGCGTGAGTCTCTATTTTCGGTGAACTTCTCAGTCTCTTCAAAGGATTTTTATGCCAGTCATTCAGTCAGTGTTCTCTTTAGGGTCACTCGCGGTCAGCCTTTCTTTTTTTCCTCCTTCTTCTTCTTTTTCCAGATGTTTCCCATGTGATGGCTTGTTTTTCTATGTGATGCTGCGAGTTTCCTTAGCAACGTAGATTTTCTCCTTCCACAGTCACCTCTAGATAAGTAGAGAGTAGGGGAGGGGGTTGTGGCCTCACTCTCAACCCCCTAACATGGGGGAACTTTTTTTTAACAATTAGTCTGCCCCCCCCCCTCCCCCCAACAGACCTGTCCCGCTTGGTTGAACCTACTAGGGAACAAAACCAGTCCAGCATAGCTCTTAGGATCTTAAACATACGCAAGCCATTCCACCCCGGCAGAGCATTTACACTGAGGCAGAGTAAGAACTTCTGAGATGTTATTTTTTGTTTTGTAGTTCACAATTTTAAACAACTACAAATGTTACACACAAAAAAAGGCATTACGTCATTTCTCTGTAAGATTTTCTGGCGGGCGAATATTTTTTTTTGGTTACATAACACGTTCGTGTGTCGTGGATTAAGAGTTAACGCTGTTTTTTGGTAACGTCACACGAGCTTCCCACGCGAGGGTTTTTATGAATCATTAAAATGTATGTCGTTGCTCTAGGGCTTTCGCGAAAAAAAAAAACAGAAACGATTGAGCTTTTTAACCGAAGAAAAAAAAATCAAAACGTCAACGACTATTGTTGCAAGCAAAATTACAGAATATAGACGCCTATGATGTATAAAAATGTGATGATCAATTTAACAATGTTAGATGCGGAACTGGATTCGTCCAACAATAGCTTGGTTTAGTTTGATGATGCAGTGATAGATTAGTTTACTTAAACAGTAGTAGTAAAATGATTAAAACTGTGTTTTAACGACAAAGTAACAGCAGAAGAATAGTTTATTTTCAAGATATTACTGTCGCAATGTGACTTATTTTTTTATATAAAGTAGTAGAATGGGTTAGTTTCATGATTTAGTAGTAGACTGGTTTAGTTTCATGATATAACATTAGTAGAATGATTATTTTCATGATTCAGTAGTAGACTGGTTTAGTTTCATGATATAACATTAGCAGGATGGATTAGTTTCATGATTCAGAAGTAGACTGGTTTAGTTTCATGATATAACAATAATAGAATGGTTTAATTTCATGATATAACAATAATAGAATGATTTAGTTTCATGATACAACAATAGTAGACTGGATTAGTTTTATGATATAACAGTAGTAGAATGGATTAGTTTCATGATACAACAGTAGTAGACTAGTTTTGTTTCTAAATATAGCAGTTGAATACTGGTTTAGTTTCATGATTCAGTAGTAGTAGAATGGTTTAGTTTCGTGACATAGCAGTTGTGGACTGGTTTAGTTTCATGAAACAACAACTGTGGGCTATTATAATTTAATCACGCACTAGTATTTATCACAGATCAAATATTTGACTCCACTTCATCATCCCTCCTTCTCAGCTGCCTCTTCTAGCTCTCCTCCTCCTCCCCCGGCTACCCTCTTTCATGTAGACCCCTCCCCCCTCACACACGAGCTTGCACTTACGAAGAATGGAATGAGCCCCATCCTCTTGTCCTCCTGTAGGCAAAAAACAAAAATATCCACGTCAGAGTTTATAGACGTGACTAAAGAGTTAAACTTACCATTTATAGAAGTGACTAAAGAGTTAAACTTATTTTTTAGAGATGTAACTAGAGAGAATGGAGGAGGATATACAAAGACGCCCTATACAGAGGTGATGAAAGGGGATGGACCAAGAGGTAGTCTAGATAACAATGCCAGATTGCTTGATTGATTGCTTGCTTGATTGATTGATCATTATTTCCAAAGGGTTAAGAATTGAGCACGCAGGCCAGTCTGACATTCTGTCCTTTATCACACAACTTTCTCTCTGTTCAAGATATTCTACAAATATGCTGCGCATATAACAAACATAATTAACATTGGAAAGCTGAGAAACATAAAATAAAATAAAATATAACATTTAAGTTTCGCTCTTATCCATGCACTTCGTACAGAAAGTAAGTACATACATATTAAAATAATTATCTAGCAAACAACAATTTCAGTACTACTCATAATAAATAATTAACTGAATTCGGTGCCTGAAAGAACAGTCTAAAATAACTTTTAAGTTTTATGAATCATGGAGGCATGCAGTCGACATAATAGATGCTGGAAATGTTTGTAGTTGTAGGAATGAGTATAGTTTAGACTTTTTTATAGGATGGGAGTGTATTCCAAAGATGAGCAGCGGAATAAGCAAAGCTTTTCTTGAAAAAGATCAAGTCTCAATGTTTTAGAAGACATATGTTGTTTAATCGTTGACTATGCTTTGGGTTAAATTTAAACAGCTTCCACAGATAAGACATCATCATCACCAGGTGCCGTGCCGACTGGTGTTGGCTATTATACTTCTCCAGAGTACCCGATCCTTCATGCAGACTATCAGCTCAGTTGGTGATCTCCTCTCACACCATCCCGTCAGACTGTCCAGTATCATTTCTCTTTGTCTTCCTATTGATCTTCTTCCTTCTATTTTTCCTGTTGTTATAATATTTTCAATGCCCCCTCTTCTCATCGCATGTCATATGAAAGTACATTGTCTCTCTCTCTCTCTCTCTCTCTCTCTCTGATATCGCTTAATCTCTATTATCGTCTTATTTTCTATTATCTACTATGATCTATATTAATGGATACAATCAGTAATGACTACTAAAATTTACACGTCCATTTGCGCGTAATAACTACATTTACCATAAACGTGTATGTTTACCTCCATTATCTACATTTACCGCTAATATCTACATTTATCATAGATATTTACATTTACCATAAATATCTACATATACCATGGATATCAACATTTATCACAAATTACTACATTTACTATAGATATCTACATTTACCACTAATAACATCGTTTATCATTGATATCTGCATTTATCACTAATATCTATATCTATCATAGATACCTATTTACAGCAGATATCTACATTTACCAAATATCTATATTTATGACTAATATCTACATTTACCAAATATCTATATTTATGACTAATATCTAAATTTACTAAATATCTATATTTATGACTAATATCTATATTTACTGCTAAGAGTTCTCTAGATGTTAACCCTCCTCACCTCAATGGCGTCCTCTAGGACGTGTCCACGTAAAGAGAAGTCTTCATCCACGTCGAGTTGTCTCATTTTGACGAATCCAATCATTCCGGCTTTCTCCACGCACGAGTGAGCCTGGTCGGGTGAAAACAAAAGCTCGTCTTAAAAGATTGATGAGGAAACTGAGAGCAACAGAGATGTGACCTCGATGAAGAAACTCAAGCAACAGAGATGTGACCTCGATGAGGAAACTCAGAGCAACAGAGATGTGACCTTGGTGATGATGAGGAAACTGAGAGCAACAGAGATGTGACCTCGATGAGGAAACTGAGAGCAACAGAGATGTGACCTCGATGAAAAAACTGAGAGCAACAGAGATGTGACCTTGGTTATGATGAGGAAACTGATAGCAACAGAGATGTGACCTCGATGAGGAAACTGAGAGCAACAGAGATGTGACCTTGGTGATGATGAGGAAACTGAGAGCAACAGAGATGTGACATCGATGAGGAAAATGAAAGCAACAGAGATGTGATCTTGGTGATAATGAGGAAACTGAGAGCACCAGAGATGTGACCTCGATGAGGAAATTGAGAGCAACAGAGATATGACCTTGGTGATGATGAGGAAATTAAGAGCACCAGAGATGTGGCCTTTGAGAAAGATGGCGCATTTAGTTTGAACCAGAGCCCGCAAGAGAGTTTTTTTTTCTTTGGTAAGGTTTCTAACCAGCCAGCCGTGTGTATGGTTTCTAACTAGCCGGCCGTGTGAAAGGTTTCTAACCAGCCAGCCGTGTGTGAGGTTTCTAACTAGCCGGCCATGTGTAAGGTTTCTAACTAGCCGGCCGTGTGTAAGGTTTCTAACCAGCCAGCCGTGTGTAAGGTTTCAAACTAGCCGGCCGTGTGTAAGGTTTCTAACCAGCCAGCCGTGTGTAAGGTTTCTAACCAGCCGGCCGTGTGTAAGGTTTCTAACTAGCCAGCCGTGTGTAAGGTTTCTAACCAGCCGGCCATGTGTAAATTTTCTAACCAGTGGTGTAGTTCTCGCTCACTACATGGGAGACGAATAAAAAGAAAGTTCATTTTGCTGGTTGAACATTCCAGGGAAATAGTCGCGTACCAAGAGTTAACAGTGAAGTAGAGCAGCAGGGACGAA
The DNA here is from genome assembly GCA_009760885.1 of Achatina immaculata. Taxonomy (NCBI): domain Eukaryota; kingdom Metazoa; phylum Mollusca; class Gastropoda; order Stylommatophora; family Achatinidae; genus Lissachatina; species Lissachatina immaculata. Next base: position 10,065,525 of record CM019712.1, on the reverse strand, counting down.
CTGTCTTCTCCATGCCAAGTGACTGGGCCGTAACAGCTCTAGGCCTGTAGAAACGTGAAGTCCCGAGAGAATGTGTTTAAATGCATAAAAATATTTACCTGAAAGGCGCTGCACACTAAAGTACATCATACTTACAGTTGTCAATGTATTCTACTAAATATATCTCGTATATATAGTCTTCACCGTAAGAAACAACATCTTGTTGGCAGAAACGCCAAGTCTCTGTTACTAAATTTAGTAATACATCCAAAGTTGACATTATAACTTTTCCCTAACCTAACATCACTTAGCCCGTGCAACTTTACGTTACCAGTCAAGATTACCTGAGCTGGGACTAACTTTCTTTTCCTATGGAAAAAAAAAATGAAGTGAGTAATACTAACAGAAAAATCAATATTACAAGGGACTGAATCAAGTGCCCTTAAAGTTCATTACTTCCATTCGACTGACAAGATATCGATCTTTATTGATCTCAACAATATACTATCACACATGTGCCCAGATGACTGACGACTCGCTACAAAAATAGCACTAAGATGGACACCACAGGGGAACAGAAGTAAGGGTAGACCAAAAGAGGCATGGAGAAGAACAACAGATAGGATGTTGAGCAATAGAGGGCTCACCTGGGCAAGAGAGGAAAAAAGGCAAAGGACGGGTTTGTGGAAAAGCCTTGTAAAAGCTCCTGTGCTTTGGGCGCTTAAGGTTCAGACAGAGAGAACGTGATTGATTGATTGATTGATTAATTGATTGATCTTTATTTCAAAAGGGTTAAGAATTGAGCACGCAGGCCCGTTTGATATTCTGTACTTTAGTGAGAGAGAAAGAAAGAGAGAGAGAGAGAGAAAGAGAGAGAGAGGCTAGCGCTGAACCTACAAAGCACAGAGATAAGATCAACTATCAGATTTACCGGCAAAGAGGAACAAAAATGACCACGCACTAAAAAAAAATAAAAATGAAATGAAACTGTGTCACAGGTTCACGCAGTTTGGAATGAAGAAGAATAGATCTCGTACCATTTTGGAGCAGTAGCCAACCAGCCTGGACAGAAGCTGATCTTCCTCCACGAATGGCTGCTTCTCCTTGAGTTGCTTAATTGTCTTGTGCCTGGCAGATAGCAGAGCCACTAGAACGCTTTCACTGGCTGAACCCTGGGGAAGATAAGTTTGTCCAATGAGAAGAGTTGTTACATCAAGGTGTTGCTTGATTGGCTAGCATGATTTCTGGAGGATTATTATTAGTTAGAATAAGATGAGTCGCTCCGTTTACTAATCTGGTGGTACCGGGTTCAGTCCAGGCAGTTGGATCTTTTTTTTTCTGGTACACACCAAAAAAGGCCCCGGGATCCACTCAGCCTCTAAAAATGGGTACCAGAGAAATCCGGAAAAGTAAAGCGGCCAGGCGTGATACTGACCCCATCAGACTTTCATGTGCCGAAGGTCTTGGAAAATACTGGCTCTAACACCATATCCCCATATGCCTTAATGGCATTGAAACCAGGATTTTACTGGGGGGATTTTTTCTAACCAGGATAAGATGAGTGTGGATAATATAACCTGCTAAATGAATGGTTAGTCGTTTGAATAGATGACTAACTGTTTTATTTCCTTAACTCACAAGGATATTCTCAGAGATCAACCAATATAGGACACTCTGATTGGTCAACAAATATTCTTACAAATTTTCATTGGTTAAATTATTCGGCATTTGCTGTTATTTTATTGGTTTAGAAATGTTGCTGTTGTAATGAACTGCTTGATGCACAATCTATGAAGACAGACGAGAGCCTCCACTAATGTTCCCTCTAAGCTGCGCGGCAGCGGGGCAGCACACACTCACAATCACGACGCGGACGATAGTCTAAACGCCGCGCAAATGAAAAAAAAACAACATTACTTCAGTTTCCTTGTATTACTACTCTGTGCTGTGGTATCGCTGGATTCCTTGTATTACTACTCTGTGCTGTGGTATCGCTGGATTCCTTGTATTACTACTCTGTGCTGTGGTATCGCTGGATTCTTTGTGTTACTACTCTGTGCTATGGTATCGCTGGTTTCCTTGTGTTACTACTCTGTGCAGTAGTGTCGCTGAAGACAATCATGATAGCGCTACATGGGTTTGTTTTCCAGATTTCTTTTCATTTAAAAAAAAACGAACTTTAAAATGTACTTTGTTAAGCTACCGTTACGACGTAAATTTGCACACATAATTTTTTTTTTTTAAACATATCTGCACAGGAGCAGAATATTTTGCACACGAACCGAAAGACCTTAGAGGGAACAATGGGCACTACTTAGGCGAGTCTGATAAGCTATGCCATCCATAGCTTCTGATGCCTGCCTTTCTATTGGCTGTTTCTACATGTAACATCTCCACGAGCGCATCCGCTGAAGAAAAGAGTTCCCGTTATAGAGAGGTTAACATTGTGGTTAGCGCACTCGTGTCTCGTGACGAAGGTCGGTGTTAAAATCTGGCCGGAGGTGTCCCGGCCACTAAGACTGTGGGACCAATATATTACTGACGGAGCCTAGTTTTCTTGACAATACAGGTAGAATACTGCCTGAATACATTACCTGGATTACGCCGCCTCCTTCTCCACTTGTATGCAGAAACTGTTTGGGTAGTCCAATCATTTTACCTGAAATTGTGAAAATAATCAGTATTTACACTAGCAACAGGTACAGATAGAACCAGCGAAACGAAATGATTAACCTCAGTGGTCTGATCAATGAGAATAATGATTGTTAGTTTATAATGACAATACAAATGCGTGGCACGATGGCTGATGTAAAGAAATACTGGCTGAAATAATCTACTTAGTGGCTCCACTCACCGACCCAGTCCAGTACAAGGGTTTCCAGTTCCGCACAGGCTGGACTAGCAGCCTGAAAGAGAAGAGGTAAACGAAGCAACCTTACATTTCTCTATTCCCTTATATCACAGATTACAACCATTTCATTCATTCCTTTGCATGTCCCTTGCGGAACTTTGCCTCCCAAACAGCACTCCTGTAGGCCTCTCGGTTGTGAGCAAGATGGCCTGCTGCTGCTGCATCCATTTCCAGATCATCAACGTGCTTGGGTTTCTTGGTATGTTTCCAGAAGGTAGTTTAGATTACAACCTACTCCCACAAATAAAGATAGTTTAGCTTTGCCGTGGAGTCAGTCAGTCAGGCAGTCAGTCAGGCAGGCAGTCAGGCAGGCAGGCAGTCAGTCAGTCAGTCAGGCAGTCAGTCAGTCAGTCAGGCAGTCATTTGCATGTCCATGGCGGAACTTTGCCTCCCTAACAGCTCTCCTGTAGGCTTCTCGGTTGTAAGCAAGATGGCCCTGCTGCTGATGCATCCATTTGCAGATTATTTGTGGAGGCACCTAAGAGAAACATTGTCCTTGACCTGTCAGCAGACTAGGAAGGCGATGTCGTCAGCACCAGACCTGGCTGCCTTTCCTTCCCCGCTTCCAGAAGAAGCCAGGTACTAATTTCTATCTACACCTGGGTGACTGGGGCGCCTCCGGCCGGATTCGAACCACGACCTTCGCCATAAGAGACTGTTGCACTAACATCATGAGCTACTCGGGCACTCAGTCCTTCTGGTATTAAGGGTTCGCTTATTTTCAAGAAAAACTAGATTAAAGTGTTGTCAAAATCAACATTTTTTTTTTCTAGCAGGTTAATGGTTGCTAAAGTTAGGTTGGAGGGGGAGGGGTCAACAACAATAAAGCCTTTGAGATATACAGAAAATATTTGCAATAACCGGGGGGGGGGGGGCGGGGGTACAGGGTTAGTCAAGTGGGACACGTGTCCCAGTCGCAGGATTGAGAGGCGCCATTTTTATGTGTAAAAGTGTAAAATTTCCATTTCTTATTCACGTTTTTTTTTTTAAGATTTGCCTTTTTTTTGTGGTTTTTTGTCTTTTTTTTTTCTTCTCTTCAGTTTGTCCAGGGCCTTCTTCTGCTGTAATTATAATTTTCGTGTCTACCAATATTCTGTCACATGTGAGCAATGGTTAGTGTCCCCTTTCAGTCGAAATCAGTCTTCCTGTATTTGTCTTCCTGTATTGGTCTTCCTGTATAGGTCTTCCTGTATAGGTCTTCCTGTATTGGTCTTCCTGTATAGGTCTTCCTGTATTGGTCTTCCAGTATTGGTCTCCTTGTATTGATCTTCCTGTACCAGTCTTCCTATATTGGTCTCCCTGTATTGGTCTTCCTGTACCAGTCTCCCTGTATTGGTCTTCTTGCGTTGGTCTTCCTGCACCAGTCTTCTTGTACTGGTCTCCCTGTATTGGTCTTCTTTTATGTTTCACCTGCCGTCCGTCTTTTCTTACAATCTGGAACAGAAGTTTCTCCACATTTTCCTGCATTTACTGGAAGTGTTTTTTTCTCCTTTTCGGGACTGGGGATAGTATAGTTCCTCCATGACGCCGAGGACAACTTCCATGACGCCGAGGACAACTTCCACGATGCTGAGGACAACTTACATGACGCCGAGGACAACTTCCATGACGCTGAGGACAACTTCAATGATGCAGAGGACAACTTCCATGACGCTGAGGACAACTTCCATGATGCCGAGGACAACTTCCACGATGCTGAGGACAACTTTCACGATGCTGAGGACAATCAGCTCTAGTTCACAGACATTTCTGAACCTCATTTAGTTGGGCCCAGCTCTTTGGCCCTTCCTGAACTCGAGGATAAACGGAATATCTCTGTCCGCGCCTCCAGTTTCTTTCTGGATGAGCAACAGGCGGAAAGTAAGTAACGATGTAAGTTCTTTGACTGGCAGCAGCAGATCTTGGGGGTAATTATGAACAACAAGAACGTTATAATGGACGCATCAGCAGCAGGGGATCGTGCTCACAACCGAGAGGCCTACAGGAGTGCTGTTAGGGAGACAAAAGTTCCACATGGGACATGCAAATGAAGAATGAACAAAGTTATGTATGGATATACTACTGACTTTACTACTGACAATACCACTGACTCTACTACTGACTTTATTACTGACTCTACTACTGACTTTACTATTGACTTTACTACTGACTCTACTACTGACTCTACTACTGACTTTACTACTGACTCTACTACTGAATTCACTACTGACTCTACTACTGACTCTACTGCTGACTTCACTGCTGACTCTACTACTGACTTCACTACTGACTCTACTACTGACTCTACTACTGACTCTACTACTGACTCTTGACTCTACTACTGACTTCACTACTGACTCTACTACTGACTCTACTACTGACTTTGTCTACTGACTGTACTTACCCAGGAAAATCCGATGCACCCGAGGGCGTCAGAGAGCATGTCCCCCAAGATTGAGGGGTACGAGTTCCCAGCTGGGAAGTAAGCGTGGAAGTTGGGATGCTGCCAGTGTGTGATCTGTGAAACAGACATTTGTCTTACTCGGACAACTTTTACTTAGACAGAATTCTTCAAGATCGAAAGAAGGGGCACTATTTTTGTTTTTCAAGAATTAAATGTAAGCGAAAGTGGCCAGGTAACAGAGCCAGTTAGACAGGGGTGGCCAAAACCTTTGTTTTTATTGTCTCTATGTTCTCCAAAGTCCCTGGAACTGCCAACAAGATGTTCTTTGCAGCCTATGTGGTGAGAGTGCTGAAGCGAAAGCAATCGTGTCGGATGTGGAGATGGCTACGGCGGCTTGCGGCCTTGAGTAAAGCTATAAAAAAAAATCTGAGAGATGTGTAATGCTTCTCGGCAGATTTCAGAGAGCCATATCGATCCGTGTCTGATGGGCCAGGCTGAGCCTGTTACTTGTAGCACCAACGAGGAGGTAGGATAGGGGTCTGAACATACTCTGTACTCTAGCATAGTCAACTTCGCTCCCACGACAATAAACAGAAATAATTTCCTGCAAATAAATATGTTTTATTATCAAGTGTACGTGTACTAATAGTAAAGTGCACGTGTACTAAGATCTGTAACTTGTGAAACAACTTACTCCCGGAAGAATGGCTTTCTCCACATCGTCCATGATGCTGTCCCATTCCTCTCCTTTTTTCGGCGCTGTGGACGGGAGTAGGTGGCGCAGATAACCGGGTTCTACTTCCGGGGTCACTCTCCTTGACCGTATCTGTGTCATATAGTCGGCGATATAGTCGACCATTTCACGACCTCGTTTTCTAAACTCAGCTGCGTCCATTTTGTCGGTTCCGCTGGTGGCCACGAGAAAACAAGAAGAATAATTCATTTATCATAAGACAGAGATGCTGATAGATATATATAGATAGACAGACAGACAGACAGACAGACAGATAGATAGATAGATAGATAGATAGATAGATAGATAGATAGATAGATAGATAGATAGATAGATAGATAGATTATCTTAGGGCGATGTTTCTTAACTCTTTTTTTCTTGCCTTGGTCCATTTTCTGGCATCAGAATAGTTGTGTACACTCTTTTCCGGGGTGAGAACAGCTGTGGACTACATTTTCTGGTATGAGAACGGACTTTTCTGGCACGAGAACGGCTGTGGACTACTTTTCTTGTCTGAGAAGGGCTGTGGACTACTTTTCTTGTCTGAGAAGGGCTGTGGACTACTTTTCTTGTCTGAGAAGGGCTGTGGACTACTTTTCTTGTCTGAGAACGGCTATGGACTACTTTTCTTGTCTGAGAAGGGCTGTGGACTACTTTTCTTGTCTGAGAACGGCTGTGGACTGCTTTTCTTGTCTGAGAACGGCTGTGTACTACTTTTCTTGTCTGAGAACGGCTGTGGACTACTTTTCTTGTCTGAGAACGGCTGTGGACTGCTTTTCTTGTCTGAGAACGGCTGTGTACTACTTTTCTTGTCTGAGAACGGCTGTGGACTACTTTTCTTGTCTGAGAACGGCTGTGGACTACTTTTCTTGTCTGAGAATGGCTGTAGACTACTTTTCTTGTCTGAGAACGGCTATGGACTACTTTTCTGGCATGAGAATGGCTGTGGACTACTTTTCTTGTCTGAGAACGGCTGTGGGCTACTTTTCTTATCTGAGAACGGCTGTGGACTACTTTTCTTGTCTGAGAACGACTGTGGACTCCTTTTCTTGTCTGAGAACGGCTGTGGACTACTTTTCTGGCATGAGAATGGCTGTGGACTACTTTTCTTGTCTGAGAACGGCTGTGGACTACTTTTCTGGCATGAGAATGACTGTGGACTACTTTTCTGGTCGGAAAACGGCTGTGGTCTCCTCATTTAAAATAAAACAAAATCTGAGAGATGTGTAATGCTTCTCGGCAGATTTCAGAGAGCCATATCGATCCGTGTCTGATGGGCCAGGCTGGGCCTGCTACTTGTAGCACCAAAGAGGAGGTAGTATAGGGGTCTGAACATATTCTGTACTCTAGCATAGTCAACTTCGCTCCCACGACAATAAACAGAAATAATTTCCTGCAAATAAATATGTTTTATTATCAAGTGTAAGTGTATTAATAGTAAAGTGCACGTGTACTAAGATCTGTAACTTGTGAAACAACTTACTCCCGGAAGAATGGCTTTCTCCACATCGTCCATGATGCTGTCCCATTCCTCTCCTTTTTTCGGCGCTGTGGACGGGAGCAGGTGGCGCAGATAACCGGGTTCTACTTCCGGGGTCACTCTCCTTGACCGTATCTGTGTCATATAGTCGGCGATATAGTCGACCATTTCACGACCTCGTTTTCTAAACTCAGCTGCGTCCATTTTGTCGGTTCCGCTGGTGGCCACGAGAAAACAAGAAGAATAATTCATTTATCATAGATAGATAGATAGATAGACAGATAGATAGATAGATAGATAGATAGATAGATAGATAGATAGATAGATAGATAGATAGATAGATAGATAGATAGATAGATAGACGGATAGACAGACAGACAGACAGACAGATAGATAGATAGATAGACAGACAGACAGACAGACAGATAGATAGATAGATAGATAGATAGATAGATAGATAGATAGATAGATAGATAGATAGATAGATAGATAGATAGATAGATATAGATAGATTATCTTAGGGCGATTCTCCTTCTTCTTCTTCTTCGTTCACTTCTACCACCAAAAACCGCACTGTGAACCTTCTGAATTCACGCATGTGGTCCTCGTTAGGTCCTGTGGTCCCCTGTGTGGTCCAAAATAGACCACACGAGTTCCACGAAAGAACCACAAGGGGTTCAGAGTATCACAGTGCTTTAGCCTGTATTCTTGGTGGTCTTAGGGCGATGTTTCTTAACTCTTTTTTTCTTGCCTTGGTCCATTTTCTGGCATCAGAATAGTTGTGTACACTCTTTTCCGGGGTGAGAACAGCTGTGGACTACATTTTCTGGTATGAGAACGGACTTTTCTGGCACGAGAACGGCTGTGGACTACTTTTCTTGTCTGAGAATGGCTGTGGACTACTTTTCTTGTCTGAGAACGGCTGTGGACTACTTTTCTTGTCTGAGAACGGCTGTGGACTACTTTTCTTGTCTGAGAACGGCTATGGACTACTTTTCTTGTCTGAGAAGGGCTGTGGACTACTTTTCTTGTCTGAGAACGGCTGTGGACTGCTTTTCTTGTCTGAGAACGGCTGTGTACTACTTTTCTTGTCTGAGAACGGCTGTGGACTACTTTTCTTGTCTGAGAACGGCTGTGGACTGCTTTTCTTGTCTGAGAACGGCTGTGTACTACTTTTCTTGTCTGAGAACGGCTGTGGACTACTTTTCTTGTCTGAGAACGGCTGTGGACTACTTTTCTTGTCTGAGAATGGCTGTAGACTACTTTTCTTGTCTGAGAACGGTTATGGACTACTTTTCTGGCATGAGAATGGCTGTGGACTACTTTTCTTGTCTGAGAACGGCTGTGGACTACTTTTCTTATCTGAGAACGGCTGTGGACTACTTTTCTTGTCTGAGAACGGCTGTGGACTCCTTTTCTTGTCTGAGAACGGCTGTGGACTACTTTTCTGGCATGAGAATGGCTGTGGACTACTTTTCTTGTCTGAGAATGGCTGTGGACTACTTTTCTTGTCTGAGAACGGCTGTGGACTACTTTTCTTATCTGAGAACGGCTGTGGACTACTTTTCTTGTCTGAGAACGACTGTGGACTACTTTTATGGCATGAGAATGGCTGTGGACTACTTTTCTTGTCTGAGAACGGCTGTGGACTACTTTTCTGGCATGAGAATGACTGTGGACTACTTTTCTGGTCGGAAAACGGCTGTGGTCTCCTCATTTAAAATAAAACAATGAACAGAACTCGCGTGATGCTAAGATTTTTTTTTAAAAACCGAGACAATACATTTGCTGGTCAATAGATTCCTGGTCATGGACGCCAGATTGAGAACCACTGTTGTGGAGGGTCGTCACAAACTATCAGCTTAAGAACCGCGGAGATGCCATTAATACCGCCATACCTATCCGCTGTATTCATGCTGTTCTGTCCTGATCAAAGACCGAAGTCCTGACGTTGCCAAAGATAACTTGGCACTCATTTTAGTTCCTGCGCAGGAATTTGACGGAAACCTGTCTTGTGCTGTCTCCCTGTAACTGCGAGCTGGTGTTCCTTGCAGCCGATGCTGTGAAGGTGTTGAGGTACAGCATCGTATTGGCTTGAGAGCGGGTTATGGCAGCTACATTTTGTTTTCAGTCCCAGCGTGCAGCTAAAAATCAGGGGGTATGTGGTACTTATTTAGCAGCCTCCGTCACCTATGATGATCCCTGCCCTTTTTGCCAGGTTAGCCTTGTTTCTGGGAGGGGGGGGGTACCAACGGAGAGGAGGGACAGTCTCGGTCAGCTATGGTTCATTAACCCTGACGCTAGCGTGTTAGCTATGGTTCATTAACCCTGACGCTAGCGTGTTAGCTATGGTTCATTAACCCTGACGCTAGCGTGTTAGCTATGGTTTATTAACCCTGACGCTAGCGTGTTAGCTATGGTTCATTAACCCTGACGCTAGCGTGTTAGCTATGGTTCATTAACCCTGACGCTAGCGTGTTAGCTATGGTTCATTAACCCTGACGCTAGCGTGTTAGCTATGGTTCATTAACCCTGACGCTAGCGTGTCAGCTATGGTTCATTAACCCTGACGCTAGCGTGTTAGCTATGGTTCATTAACCCTGACGCTAGCGTATCAGCTATGGGTGGCTGATTGCCTCGTGGGACAGCCTCTTCACCGCCTGTTTGAGTGAAACCGTCAGCGTAGGTGGATCTCCACGAGCACATCCGCTGAAGAAAAGAGTTCCCTTCAAAAAAAAAGGGGGGGGGGGCTGGCAACGTGGTTAGCACACTAGGCTCTAGTGCTGATGGTCGGTGTTCCAGTCCGGCAGCAGGTGCCCCAGCCCCCCCCCCCCCAGCTGTATAAACAGGTACCTGGGTACTTCTTAAGCAGGGGAAGGACAGGAGGTCAACCTTGACCTTGATATTGACCACACTATCATCTCGTGCAACGGTTCTCAACTTCTTTGCCGTCGTGAAAGCCTTGGGAAAAAATTCTTGTAGCCCCAGAGAACCCTTGGACTAAAATATTAACCGGTGCTCAGTTTATATATGCCCCCCCCCCGCCCCAAACCCTTTCTCCAAGCTATCACTTAGGCAAAAACAAAAGTATGTAACTAGGACCCTATGGTTCCGTGAGAAATGCCTGGGAGGGATTTGTCAGCCACGATCTCTGACGGAACCCCTGCAGTTCCCAGGATGAGAAACCACTATCTAGGGTGGACTAGTCAAGGAAAATATAGACACTAACATCTTACCCCCATAAGTGTTTCCGTGACACGAAAGAAATGCTTACATTTTTTTTCTTAATATCGAGTTTTCCGGACCCACTAAACACCAAAAAAAAAACAAACCCCCCCCCCCCCCAGCTGTATAAACAGGTACCTGGGTACTTCTTAAGCAGGGGAAGGACAGGAGGTCAACCTTGACCTTGATATTGACCACACTATCATCTCGTGCAACGGTTCTCAACTTCTTTGCCGTCGTGAAAGCCTTGGGAAAAAATTCTTGTAGCCCCAGAGAACCCTTGGACTAAAGTATTAACCGGTGCTCAGTTTATATATGCCCCCCCCCCAAAAAAAAAACCCCTTTCTCCAAGCTATCACTTAGGCAAAAACAAAAGTATGTAACTAGGACCCTAGGGTTCCGCGAGAAATGCCTGGGAGGGATTTGTCAGCCACGATCTCTGCAGTTCTCAGGATGAGAAACCACGATCTAGGGTCGACTAGTCAAGGAAAATATAGACACTAACATCTTACCCCCATAAGTGTTTCCGTGACACGAAAGAAATGCTTACATTTTTTTCTTTTTAATATCGAGTTTTCCGGACCCACTAAACACCAAAAAAAAAACCCCAAAAAAAGCCGGCCTCTATTTTTTAAACGGCAATAACAGAGTTTATATTCAATTACTTTTCTCGTCTCACTGCGTTTAGTATTACTAACGGATCTTTGTAAAGTAACGAGTCACGTTTGTAACTCAAGATGACGCTATGGTTGGGTCAGTATTCTATAGTTCATAGAACTGACTCAATATCTAGACTACAGATAAAAAAAAATCTTACGATAAAAGGCTACAGAGCATAAAGAGTACTCAAATAAACCTTAAGACGAATCCAGTTCTACGCAACCTAAATGAAGAAAGGAGCTTTTTTTCCTCCTCTAAAAAGCTGAATAACCGGCCACTTTGGGCCTCTCTGACATTCTGTCATTTATTTCTAAACTTTCTGTCTCTCTCACAAATATCCAAGATCACTTTCTTTCAAGAAAATGTGCACTTAATAAACTCAAGAAAACTTACAAATTATAAAATTCACTTCTAACCTCCTATCCTACAAATTATAAAATTCACTTCTAACCTCCTATCCTACAAATTATAAAATTCACTTCTAACCTCCTATCCTACAAATTATAAAATTCACTTCTAACCTCATATCCTTCAAATTATAACATTCACTTCTAACCTCCTATCCTACAAATTATAAAATTCACTTCTAACCTCCTATCCTACAAATTATAAAATTCACTTCTAACCTCCTATCCTTCAAATTATAAAATTCACTTCTAACCTCCTATCCTACAAATTATAAAATTCACTTCTAACCCTGACGCTAGCGTGTCAGCTATGGTTCATTAACCCTGACGCTAGCGTATCAGCTATGGTTTATTAACCCTGACGCTAGCGTGTCAGCTATGGTTTATTAACCCTGACGCTAGCGTATCAGCTATGGTTTATTAACCCTGACGCTAGCGTGTCAGCTATGGTTTATTAACCCTGACGCTAGCGTGTCAGCTATGGTTCATTAACCCTGACGCTAGCGTATCAGCTATGGTTCATTAACCCTGACGCTAGCGTATCAGCTATGGTTCATTAACCCTGACGCTAGCGTGTCAGCTTTGGGTGGCTGATTGCCTCGTGGGACAGCCTCTTCACCGCCTGTTTGAGTGAAACCGTCAGCGTAGGTAGATCTCCACGAGCACATCCGCTGAAGAAAAGAGTTCCCTTCAAAAAAAAAAAAAAGGGGGGGGGGGCTGGCAACGTGGTTAGCACACTAGGCTCTAGTGCTGATGGTCGGTGTTCCAGTCCGGCAGCAGGTGCCCCAGCCCCCCCCCCCCCAGCTGTATAAACAGGTACCTGGGTACTTCTTAAGCAGGGGAAGGACAGGAGGTCAACCTTGACCTTGATATTGACCACACTATCATCTCGTACAACGGTTCTCAACTTCTTTGCCGTCGTGAAAGCCTTGGGAAAAAATTCTTGTAGCCCCAGAGAACCCTTGGACTAAAATATTAACCGGTGCTCAGTTTATATATGCCCCCCCCCCCGCCCCAAACCCTTTCTCCAAGCTATCACTTAGGCAAAAACAAAAGTATGTAACTAGGACCCTATGGTTCCGTGAGAAATGCCTGGGAGGGATTTGTCAGCCACGATCTCTGACGGAACCCCTGCAGTTCCCAGGATGAGAAACCACTATCTAGGGTGGACTAGTCAAGGAAAATATAGACACTAACATCTTACCCCCATAAGTGTTTCCGTGACACGAAAGAAATGCTTACATTTTTTTCTTTTTAATATCGAGTTTTCCGGACCCACTAAACACCAAAAAAAAAACAAACCCCCCCCCCCCCCAAAAAAAAGTCGGCCTCTATTTTTTAAATGGCAATAACAGAGTTTATATTCAATTACTTGTCTCGTCTCACTGCGTTTAGTATTACTAACGGATCTTTGTAAAGTAACGAGTCACGTTTGTAACTCAAGATGACGCTATGGTTGAGTCAGTATTCTATAGTTCATAGAACTGACTCAATATCTAGACTACAGATTAAAAAAAAATCTTACGATAAAAGGCTACAGAGCATAAAGAGTACTCAAAATAAACCTTAAGACGAATCCAGTTCTACGCAACCTAAATGAAGAAAGGAGCTTTTTTTCCTCCTCTAAAAAGCTGAATAACCGGCCACTTTGGGCCTCTCTGACATTCTGTCATTTATTTCTAAACTTTCTGTCTCTCTCACAAATATCCAAGATCACTTTCTTTCAAGAAAATGTGCACTTAATAAACTCAAGAAAACTTACAAATTATAAAATTCACTTCTAACCTCCTATCCTACAAATTATAAAATTCACTTCTAACCTCCTATCCTACAAATTATAAAATGACAGATCACGTTTCACAGACATCTGACGGATGTCATGCCCTGATATCGCATTCGATTTTAGTTTTAAACACATTGCTGATGAGATTTACATCTTAAACATATTGTACGCAGACCCATGTCAGAATATGAGGGACTTTTACCGAAACTTTGGGGTGGGGAAAAAAAAAGCAGGACCGCAGGCCAAGAAGAAAATTATCGAGCTGTTGGTTTTTAGTTTGCTGTTGTTGTTGTTGTTGTTGTTGTTTTCGATAATAGCAAGAAGGAAACAGAAGAAATGGATGTCAGAATTAGAATGTTAAAGAAATTTTCAGCGTCACAAACTAAAGATATGTGAGTTAGTGACAAAAACTACCCAACTTTAATGGCGTAATGGTCTCTGCCGATGTGTTATTCTAAAACCATTCTATTTTAACTTCGGTAAATTAGGTTCTTTTAGATTTTTTTTTTCCGACCATTACAGCCCCGAGGTCGACCCAGCCTCGTAAAATGGGTACCAGAGAAAATCTGGGAAGTAAAGGCAGCGAGGAAAGGAACTGGTCACCCTACCTCATACGCTGATGACCCAGCATAATGAGGTCTCTAACGCTTCACCCCCTACGGCATTTGCTATAGGACTATCTTTACTTTTTTTTTTAAATTAGGTTCAAATAATAGGAAACAAGGTTCATACACGGAAGAAAATAGGATTAATCATAGAAATAGGATTAGTCTTACAAAAAAAAAGGTTTAATAATCCGCTAGCAGCGGGTTCAAGTCCCAACAGTGGGGTTTTTTTTTTCTGGTACCAACCAAAAAGGCCTCGAGGTCCACCCAGCCTCTAAAAATAGACACCAGAGAAATCTGGGAAGGTAAATCCGGCCAAGCGTGACACTGATCACATCAGACTTTCATGTGCCGAAGGTCTTGGAACATACGGGCCTAACACCGTATCCCTAGTATGTCTTAATATCATGACAACATGGATTTTAACTTTACCTTAGAAATATAATTTGTCGTTCATATAAAAGATGAATCATTTTAGTTGTGAGAGAAGATCAAATCTGAAGAGAATGACTTAGAATTGAACCCCAGACTCCCACGGACGGGGTAATGTCTAGTCCAGGCGTGACGATACTCTAACTACTCGGCCACGAAGTTTTAAGGATATCCCCACTTGAGCCGATCTCATGTTTACTTTGACGAAAGATTGTTGGTTTCTGATCTGCTACCCGTACCTGCATACATACTTCTGTTCTCTGCAGCAGTTGCTGTGGAGATCTTGAAAAATCACGATATACAAGGACTTCCTTGCTGTCCTTTTCTTCCAAACACCTCCGTCTTGGATGCTGCTGTTCAGTGAATAAAACGTAGTCCAGCATGCCTTCCTTCCCCCCCCCCCCCGGTCCCACATCATCTTGCAGGTCAGAAATATATTCTCTTCTTATGGTCTGTATTCAACATTGGTATGTTCCCCCCTGCTAGATTCCCCCTTCTAGATTCCCCCTGCTAGATTCCCACTGTTCATCTTCCGCTCCACCACCTCTTAGTCATGTTATTTGAGTTTGGTAGCCTTTCTCGAAGTTCCAGAGATAGAAAGGATCGCAATCTGCAAACCCCAGACACGTCCCAGATGTGCTCTGATCTCTTCATCATCTCCACCAGCCTACGGTGACTGATAACATCCGTCTTCGTGGTTTGCCAGAGAGGACTTTAGAAAGTGACTTCTTCGCACGCTCCTCTACCATGAAAACCGCGTCGGGCCCTACTCGGACAAACAGGAAGAGCTGAACAGCCTGTTGGCTTGGAGCACCAGGAAAAGTAATGAAAGAATTTTGTTTAGTCCTTATGGTTTGGATACCCCTACAAGTCCTTCTATCGCAGCTATTTAGATTGGTATGTTCATAACTATTTCTTTCAAGCATATTAATCCTTTTACGTTCATATAAAAAAAAAGTCTTCATTTTTTCCTAAATTATCTTTCCTTTTTTTATACACATATTTCTTTAATTCGCATATTTGGAATCTCCAGTTTTGTGAACATACTTTACTTCTTGATAAATATTTTTATCTTTATGCACTTGATTCTTTCGTTTTTGTTTGTTTGGTTTTCTGTTTTTTTGTCCGAGATACGTTTGACATGAAGATCTTTACAAAGAACTCTTATTCTTGAACTCATCATAAAGATATACTCATGCTGGCTGCAGAACGGAGTGAACTATAAAACTAGACTTTTTTTCTTTGGGAGCGATTCTTTGTAAGTGACATCGTGTCACCAACAGAAACATGGCTGGAAGACTGCAAGAATATCGAGAAAACAACGAATGGAAAAACAATCTTTATAATAAGTATTGTAAACAGGTCTTTGATGTGGCTTCTGTTGCAGCTGCTGCTGCTGGTGGTGGTGGAGGATCGGTTTCTCGCTGTGAAATAAAAGAAACTTAATTGCTGTAACATTTAATCATCACGTCAACATCAGAGACTTACGAGACTTCGATCAGAACTAGCTTGAAATAGCTCAGGAGCTTGTTTTGCCTTGTCTTCGGCCTTGTCCAGACACGAGCCTCGTTTTCTGAAGTGGGTTACCCGGTTAGTAACTCACTCGTCAGGCACGAGGCTGAAGCCTGAGGTATGGCCTTATATACCTACCAGGCGAGACGGAAAGCGGATTCTTTGTGACACTGATCCGCCAGTATCATAATTACGTCCCCCGTGGTGTCCGTTTTTAGCAGCGAGAGACGTTTTCACGGGACAAAACGTTAAGTGTCACACCTGCATTCTATTTTTGCCATACCTGTATCACGTGATGTTTAGGATGTATTCCTGTTACGAAGACTGGCTTTCGGGGTATTCACGTGGTAAAGCAGGGGCGTATGACGAGGGCCCGCGGGGTGCGGTCGGGAAACCAGAACGCCGAGTGACTTCCGTAGTTCTTCATTGCGTCACAATAGCCTGACGTTATGTAATCTTGACTTTATCTTACCTTTATTATTTGTGTTACGGTTATTTGTTTCCGAATTGTTATGGAAACCGATGATGATGATGACGATGACGATAATGATGATGATGATGATGATGATGATATCTGACTATCGTTTTTTTTAATAAGTAAAAGATGTATTATTATATCTTGCAAGTTTCAAAAGTTATAAGCACAAAAACCAATCTAAGATTATTCAATTCAAATGTAATATCCACCTTCATTTATGCATGCGAAAGCTGGAAAACAACTAAAGAAATAGACAAGAAATTAGACTCTTTTGAAAACAAATGCATAAGGAAAATACTCGGTATAAAGTGGAACGAATTCAAGAACAACGCAGAGATAAGACAGACGAGCGAGCAACAACCTGTCTCATGGGTGATCAGAAAAAGATGGACATATGTTGGCCACGTGATGAGAAGAAACAGTCAATCCCCAAACAGGTTATCAAATGGAACACAACAGGCTGAAGAAAAAAAGGTTGACCACGTGAAACTCTAAAGAGGCCATTGCTACGAGAGGCCAAGTTAGTAAGCATAAAGTCCCTTGGTGAGGTTGAAAAGCTCGCCGAAAACAGGAAAACTTGGCGAATTACCTTGCGGGCCCTATGTGACGTTTAACGGCACGGGAAGGATGTAAGATGTAAAATGCTTCAAATGTGACTCAATCTATATTGTATAACGCCATTTTCACTTTAAATGACAGCTTTGAAGCAAACAGACGTTGGTTGCACGAGTTTACTAAACATCATTTTACTGAAGAGCTCGTGTCATGGCTGACTCTACCAGTTTAGGATTTGCATATTTAGGCCACGGAAGCAGCAAGCAATGTTTGTGTTGCAAACCTCAAGTCTCCTTTTCCATCGAGTCTTTTGTCTTTTAGTCCTTGTCCCCTCTTCCAAAAAAAGCTGCACTATTTACTCAGTGCCACTCTTCTCGTGTTTCATTCTAAACATTTCGACAACACATATTACTCAACCCGGTCTTTACATATGCACAACCCATCACAACATACAAACTGTCATACAGGAATCCGACAATTACTTGAAATGAGGAGAATCCTCAGGAAACTGGTCTCATTTAAGACAAACCATGACATCTGTCTCATGAGAGACAAACAATGACATCTATTCATGAAAGAAAACCATGACATCTGTTTCACGAAAGACAAGCCATGCCATCTATTTCATGAAAGACAAACCATGACACCTGTCTCATGAAAGACAAACCATGACACCTATCTCATGAAAGACAAACCATGACATCTGTTTCATGAAAGACAAACCACGACGTCTATTTCATGAAAGAAAACCATGACATCTGTTTCACGAAAGACAAGCCATGACATCTGTTTCATGAAAGACAAACCATGACATCTGTCTCATGAAAGACAAACCATGACATCTGTCTCATGAAAGACAAACCATGACATCTGTCTCATGAAAGACAAACCATGACATCTGTTTCATGAAAGACAAGCCATGACTTCTATTTCATGAAGTATTTCCATGTTCTGCCTCTAAAGTCAGTGCCAGATGTCGAGGAAACTTCTGGGACGAAGCAAGTTAGCCCCCACGTCTAGTCTCTGTCGTCTGTGCTATATATAGAGGAAAATGTTTGAACTAACAGCTTGGTCTTCTTATCTAGTCTTTCTAGTCCGTCTGAGATATATAGGGAGATATTCGTCTAGTCAAGTGGTTTTTATGAAGAAGAAGAAAAAGAAGAAGAAGATGATGACGATGATGATGATGATGATGATGAAAACTGACACTGAGTATAACAAAGAACTCGAGCTAATGAAAAATACCAAGAAAAAGCCATTATTTCAGCAAAATGCCTTTGTCTAGGACAACGTAGAAGACAAAGAAACACAAAAAAGGATATGAGCGGCCGAATAACGCATCTCGGTTTTCGAGAACGTGAACCGAATACTCTCATGGAACGATTATTTCTCTTGTTTGCAAACTTTTGCACCAGTTTTCACCATCATCTAACACCACGTCAAGCGAAGTTAGAATTCGGAGACTGAAAATATTCCCTCCCCCCCTTACATCAGAAGTCTCTGGCTGCATTACGCTGCCCGTGAGAACACAACACGCCAGTGACTGGTTTCACCTGCCAGGTGACGTGCGAACAGCTGGACATACACCCAAGGCCACGATGCGCTGAAGTGATTTGGTCAGTAAGTGCTTGAACTCGAAATTATTATCAACTAATCTTATTTCTGCTCTTGTACTATGTGACACTCGGATAATCTATTCTTGCTGTAGATGAAACTTTGGGAAATAATGGGGAAAAATGAGATTTCCAACACATTTGATACAATTAACATCACTGCTGTATCTAGACCAACAGGCAGCAGTAAGAATAAATAGTGAAACAATAACTTGGTTTGTCATAAAACAAGGGGTCTGTCAGGGGTGCATATTGTCGCCTTACTTATTTAATTTGGTTACTGAAAATATAATGAGGAATGTTAGAGAAGATGTAGACAAAGAATATTACGATGCCATAACAATTGGAGCTTATGAAATCCCAGAGATTAGATATGCTGATGACACAGTATTGCTGTCCACAACACAAAAAGGAATGGAAAAACTAATTATGTCAGTCCGTAAGAACAGCGAAGAGCAGAACCTCTATCTTAATGCGAAGAAAACTAAACTGATGACAGCTGACAAAACAAACAAGGCAGCTGAAATATGTATCAATGAGGAAAAATTGGAAGAAATTGAGAGTTTTTAATATCTTGGATCACTACTAGGGAGGACATCTATCGCTCTTCAGAAAGCAAAACAACTAAAGAATATGTGGAGAGGAACAGACAGAATAACAAAAATAAGATTTTTTGGGCATGCATCTTTCCCATCGCAACATATGCCTGTGAGACCTGGACACTTAACAAAACAGCTGAGAAACACATAAATGTCTTTGACTGTAAATACTACAGAAGAGTTTTTCAAATATCATGGACACAAAAAAAGAACAAAGAAATATATCCATACTACAAGAACTTAATATTGAAGAAGGCTGGTTAGTAAAGATAATTAAAGAGAGAAAACTTAAATATTTTGGACACATTAAACGTCATGATAATCTAGAGAAGACCATCTTGGAAGGGTACATAATGGGGAAAAAGAAAGCGAGGAAGACCAAGGCGAAGATGGCTGCAAGACATCGTTCATGATCTGCAAATGGATGCATCAGCAGCAGGCCATCTTGCTCACAACCGAGAGGCCTACAGGAGAGCTGTTAGGGAGGCAAAGTTCCTCAAGGGACATGCAAATGAATGAATGAATGAATGAATGAATGACTGTAGCTGAATTTAATAATACTGACTTATAAAATACACGTATTGCTCTTGCAATTATTTTGGTCATCAAACCAGAGATGATCAAGACCCTACCAGGATATTTGCAGTTCTGACAGAAAACTTATACTTGTACGAACTCCCTGTAACTACTAGCTAGTCTTCGCAGCCGATGCTGAAGAGGTTTAGACTCACAGCATCGTATCGACGTGGGAGATTGTTATGGTGGCTACTTCTTCAGTCGTGGAGTACAGCTAAAAAGCAGGGGGTGTGCAATGCTTCTTTATCAGACTCCACCACCATGGAGACTGGCGATCCCTGAAACCAGGCTAGGCCTGTTACTGCACGGAGAAGTGGTTCACGGTCTTTGTCAGCTATGGTTCGCTAACCCTGACTCTAGCACATCAGCTAAAGGGTCGTTGATAGCCTCATCATACAGACGTCTTCACTCCATCTGGCACATGCCTGCCTCTTAAATTTGTCCCAGGTATTATATATCTCCTCATCCGACTCTTCGCCTGTCTTCAAAGGTCTCCGTTTTGCACTTAAGTTCAGACCTGTTACCTCTCTTTCTTTTCCGCGCAGACTTAAATTTTCCAGGTCATGATCTGGTTTAGAAAATGGAGGTGGACTGGCCACAAACTGAGGAAACCAGACACCAGCATAACAATGGAGGCATTGACGTGAAACACCAGCATAACAATGGAGGCACTTATGTGAAACACCAAGGGAAATAGAAATCGGGAACGGCCTAGATTTACTCGGAGACGGGAAATTACGAAAGTTCTCAGAGACAACGGATACACCTGAAATTATATATGCTGCAGGGGACTAGACGAATATCTCCCTGTATCTCAACCTTTGCCCTGATGGTGTTATTTCCTGTTTGGTCACTTCTTGTCACATTTAGTATTCTCCTTAAGCATGATACACACGGTGAGAAGTAGAGAACAGATCCAAGAACAAGGATAGCTGGAGAAACTTTATCCCTGGCCTGCTCTCCCATATGAGTGGCGGGCAGAGATGATGACGGCCTGGCTGAAACATGGCCCACAAATAGATGGGGATTTTCCCAGGCGATTGTCGTCACTGAAGCAGCTGGCACAAGTTTGGAGACGACAACAAAGTCTGTCTTGGCCTGACCTAGAGGCTCTCTAAATAAATACGTTCCCGTAAACAGTTATTTCTGTGCTATATATAAATGCCTAAATATTATTCTGTTAAGCGAATTATATTTTAACATATGCTAGAGTTTTTTAGTGAGCAAGTCGGGGAGGTTTGGTACAGAAAACATAACAATATTTGTGTATCAGTCAGTCAGTCATTTGCATGTCTCTTGTGGAACTTTGCCTCCCTAACAACTCTCACGTAGGCCTCTCGGTTGTAAGTAAGATGCCATGCTGCTTTTGCATCCATCTGCAGATCATCAACGATGTCTTGCAGCCATATTCGTCTTGGTCTTCCTATCTTTCTTTTTCCCATTATGTACCCTTCCAAGACTGTCTTCTCTAGATTATCATGACGTTTAATGTGTCCAAAATATTTAAGTTTTCTCTCTTTAATCCTCTTTACTAGCCAGCCTTCTTCAATATTAAGTTCTTGTAGTATAGATATATTTGTTCTTTTTTGTGTCCATGATATTTGAAGAATTCTTCTGTAGCATTTCCATTCAAAGGCATTTGTGTGTTTCTCAGCTGTTTTGTTAAGTGTCCAGGTCTCACATGTATATGTTTCAATGGGAAAGATCATCATCATCATCAGGTGAAGTGCCGACTGGCGTTGGCTATTTTGCTTCTCCAAAGTAAACGATCCTTCATGCAGGCCATCAGTTCAGTTGGTGATCTCCTCTCACACCATCCCGTCAGACTGTCCAGTATCATTTCTCTTGGTCTTCCTCTTGATCTTATTCCTTCTATTTTTCCTGTTGTTATAATATCAAGGATGTATACTGTCTCCTTTACTTTTTTGGGATTACAACAGACTTCATAATGAAAAAATGCTGCACAGGTAACACAGGTATTGACTGGGTACATGGGACCCAACTAGAAGATCTTGATTTTGCTGATGACATAACTCTTATCAGTAATAATGTGAATTCCATGCAAGAAAAAACAGATAGCCTGTCTTCACTGGCTAGCAAAATAGGACTTGAAATTAACAAGGACAAAACAAAAATAATGAAAATTCCCATCAATCAAAATGGAAAAATACACATAGAAGGGACAGATATTGAAGAAGTCAGTCAATTTGCGTACCTTGGCAGCTACATAGACCAGGATGGTGACACTAGAAAGGAAGTTAGGATCAGAATTGCAAAAGCAGCATCAATCTTCAAGAATCTTGAGAACATATGGAATTCAAAAGTTATAAGCACAAAAACCAAGTTAAGACTATTCAATTCAAATGTAATATCCACCCTCATTTATGCATGCGAAAGCTGGAAAACAACTAAAGAAATAGAAAAGAAATTAGACTCTTTTGAAAACAAATGCCTAAGGAAAATACTCGGCATCAAGTGGAATGAATTCAAGAACAATGCAGAGATAAGACAGATGACTGAACAACAACCAGTCTCATGGGTGATCAGGAAAAGGAGATGGACATATGTTGGTTACTTGATGAGAAGAAATGATCAGAGAATCCCGAAACAAGCTATCAAGTAGAACACAACAGGCCGAAGAAAAAGGGGCAGACCGCGTGAAACTCTGAAGAGGACATTATTAAGAGAGGCCAAGTTATCAGGCATAAAATCCTTTGATGAGGTTGAAAGACTCGCCGAAGACAGGAAAAATTGGCGAACTACTTTGCGAGCCCTATGTGACGTTTAACGGCACGGGAAGGATATAAGATATAAGATATATAAGATATAATATTTTCAATGCCCCCTCTTCCCATTGCATGTTCTATGAAAGTACATTGTCTCTCTCTTATCTTTTTGACAAGGTTTTTTGTCTCTCCAGCTCTTCTCATACATTCTTCATTAGTTATTTTTGCTGTCCATGGGATTCGCAACATTCTTCTAATAAACCACATTTCTGCTGCTTCCAATGATTTTTGTGCAGACCTGCCTATTGTCCATGATTCACTTCCATATAACAAGATAGGTTCAATATAGTATTTTAGGACTCGTTTTCTAACATTCATTGATAAGGATGTGTTGGTTAATATGTTTCTCATTCTCTGAAATGTAATCTTTGCTTGGCCTATTCTGTTCCTAATTTCTTTTTCTGCATTTCCATCTGAAGTTATTACTGCTCCAAGGTATTTGAATTTCTGCACCTGCTTTAGAATAGTTCCGTTTAATTTAATACTGCATGCTGGGGGATTCTGTTTCTTAGATATAACCACAGTCTCTGTCTTTTTGATGTTCAAAGTAAGGCCTTTCTGTTCACTTTCTTTGGCAACTTTATCCAAGAGATTTTGCAGGTCTTGTTGGTTCTCAGCTATCAGTACTGTGTCGTCAGCATACCGAAGGTTGTTAATATTGTATCCTCCAATTTTTATGACTGGTTCTGTGATGATCGTTCTTAAAATATTCTCGCTGTACAGAGAAAAAAGGTCTGGAGATAGTACACATCCTTGTCGCACCCCTTGTTGTATAGGTTGATATTTTCCAGTTCTATTTTCAACTCGATTTGCTGCCTTTTGCTGCCAGTATAGATGTTTTACAATCATCATGTCTTTGCCGTCTATATTGATTTCTTCAAGCATTTTATGAATTTCATTATGTTTCACCTTGTCAAATGCCTTGGTGTAATCAATGAAGCATAAGTAGAGATCTTTATGTACTTCTAAAGCTCTTTCTATTAGTGTTCGTAAAGCATAAATGGCATTGTGTGTTCCCTTTCCTTCAACAGATCCCAACTGTTCATCTGCTATTTCCATTTTTATCTTTGTCCTTGTTCTTCTTATAATAATTCTCAGAAGTAACTTCGTTATGTGACATGAGAGGTTGATAGTCCGGTGGTCGTCACATTCCTTTGCACCTGGTTTCTTTGGTAGTGCTATAAACGTGGATTTAAGCAGGTCACTTGGCATATAACCACTGTTGTAAATGTCATTCAGTAACTTGGTTATTATGTTTATTCCTGTCTCCTTTAGCGCCTCTATTTCTTCTATTGTTATATTATCAGGCCCAGTCGCTTTTCCTTTCTTCATGTGTTTGAAGGCATCTATGATTTCATCTTCAAGTATTGGTAGTCCATCACAGTTTTCAGTATCTGGTCTTTCTCCTCCATATAGCTCACCGATGTACTCTGTCCAGCTGTTCTCAATGTCTTCTTTTCCCATTAACATTTTACCTTCTTTCGATTTCAGGCATCCTGTGGTATATTTCGTTTTCCTGCCTGTGAGTTCATTAATTCGTTTGTGCATGTTTTTGCTGTCTTTATTATGAGAGTCCTCTATCTGTCTGCACTGTTCATTTAACAACATTTCTTTTGCTTCTCTGCATTTGGGTCTTATTTCTTTATTTACCTTGCTATATTTTTCCTCGTTATTTTTACTTCTCCTCCTCTTGTCCATCAGTCCTAAGATGTCGTCTGTCATCCATTTACTTTTAGATGTTTCTTTTTTTTTGGTGGTATTATCTCCTTAACAGTTTGGTGGATAGAATCTCTTAACATTTCCCATTGTTCATCTATACTATTTATCTTTGCTATTGCATTGTATCTATTTGTTATAATAACTTTGTATTGTTCTCGCAGTTCTTGGTCATTTTTAAGGAGTTCTGTATTCAGTTTGATGTTTCTCTCTTTTCTGCATGCTTTCTTTAGCTTTATTCTAATTTTTCCACAGAGTGGGTCATGGTCACTATTGCAGTCGGCTTCAGGCATGGCTTTTGTTGTCAGTAATGCATTCCGGAATCGTTTGTTGATTAATATGAAGTCTGGTTTAAAGTCTTTTTGTCCGGGCTGCACCACGTTGCCAGTCTTTGAGGATGTTGTTTAAACCAGGTGTTTCCTACAACCATGCTGTGTATTCTTGCCCATTCAATTAATTTATAACCTCTGTCATTCCTCTCCCCCAGTCCATAGTCACCAACGATGTCTGAAGTTCTTCCTTTATCAACTTTGGCATTAAAATCTCCCATGATATAGTAACTTTATGTGACTTTGTGTGTTTTAGGGCTGTCTCTGTGTCATTATAAAATAGCTGAACATCTTCAGAACTTTCAGATGTTGGAGCGTACGCTTGGACAATATTTATGTTTATTGGTCATCCTTTCAGTTGGGCTAGCAGGACTCGGTCCGAGATGTTCAAATATCTTACAGTTGTCCCTGCTGTTTGTTCATCAAATATTATTCCTACTCTTCGTTCATGTTTCTCACTTCCTGAATATGTTATTGTATATTTATCAGAGTTTATCTTCCTTGCACATGCCCTCTAACTTCACTCATTCCTAATATATTGATCTTCATCCTTTCCATTTCCCTCTTTACATTTTTCCAGTGTGGAATAAAGTTCTAACATTCCATGTTGCTATTTTGAACTTGTTAGTTTTGCCACCAGTAGCTTGATGACGATCTGGCCTCACCTGTGGCTCGTGAGCTGCCCTACCGGACGAGGCTGTTCCAGAGTAACATCCATTAACGTCGTTCATGACAAATCCATTACTCTGGATAAGCATAATTGTTCTTGGGAGCTACAACAGTGGTTTCCCGTTGCCTTCTGCCGGTTTGTGTACGGACTCTCAGCTAGCCTTTGGACTTCCTGTCCCACCCGCAAGGCAGCAGGAAAGATGCATGCCTTTAAACATCTTCTTTTTTTTGTGGTTCTGTCTGTTCCTCTCCACATATTCTTTAGTTGTTTTACTTTCCGAAGAGTGATGGACGTCCTCCTTTTAATTTCCCTCATCGTATCTCCATTATTAGTAATGATCCAAGACATTCAAATCTCTCCACCTCTTCCAATTTTTCCTCATTGAAATATTTCAGCAACCTTATTTGTTTTGTCAGTTTTCATCAATTTAGTTTTCTTCGCATTAAGATAGAGGTTTTGCTCTTCGCTGTTCTTACGGACTGATATAATTAGTTTTTCCATTCCTTTTTTATGTTGTGGACAGTAATACTGTGTCATCAGTATATCTAATCTCTGATATTTCATAACCTCCAATTGTTATGGCATCGTAATATTCTTTGTTAACATCTTCTCTAACATTCCTCATTATACTTTCAGTAAACAAGTTAAATAAGTAAGGCTACAATATGAACCCCTGACAGACCCCTTGTTTTATGTCAAACCAAGTTGCTGTTTCATCATTTATTCTCATAGCTGCCTGTTGGTCTAGATACAGCTGTGATATTAAGTGTATCAATTGTGTATATAAAGACAATTCACATACGCTACAAACACTGTTGTATCACTGTACATGAAATTAGAGTACATTAACAACAGCACTATTTGAAAACATAAACCGGCCTTCTCATGAAGCCAATGGATAAGCTTCAGTAGTCCAGATGATATTAGTTCGAGTGCTTGCATGTTACAGGCTGTGGTTTAAGGGGGAAATATGGAGATTTATTCCTTAGGAATTCCATTTCCTAGGGAATGAAAATTGTAAGAAGTGGAGAGTTTTTAATATCTTGGGTCACTATTAACTAATAATGGAGATACAATGAGGGAAATTAAAAGGAAGGCATCTATTGCTCTTTAGAAAGTAAAACAACTAACGAATCTGTGGAGAGAAACAGATAGAACTACACAAATAAGATTTTTAAGGATATGCATCTTCCCCATAGCAACATATTCCTGTGAGACCTGGACACTTAACAAAACAGCTGAGAAACACATAAATGCCTTTGAATGGAAATGCTACAGAAGAGTTTTTCAAATATCATGTACACAAAAAAGAACAAATATATCCATACTACAAGTACTTAATATTGAAGAAGGCTGGCTAGTAAAGAGAATTAAAGAGAGAAAACTTAAATATTTTGGACACATTAAACGTAATCTAGAGAAGACCGTCTTCGAAGGGTACATAATGGGAAAAAGAAAGCGAGGAAGACCAAGGCGAAGATGGCTGCAAGACATCGTTGATGATCTGCAAATGGATGCAAAAGCAGCAGGGCATCTTGCTCACAACCGAGAGGCCTACAGGAGTGCTGTTAGGGAGGTAAAGTTGCAGAACTTTGCCTCTCTAATATCACTCCTGTAGGCCTCTCGGTTGCCTTTATTTTAGGAGATTTTATTTACATCGACAAACAACAACTTGTCTTATCTTGTCTTGTCTTGTCTCCTTCCTCATATACCTTTCAGTGTTGAGGGAACAAATAGATGTCTTGATAGGGCTCGACTATTTGCTTCATATAATGGGATATTTAATGCTTCTGTAATCTCCTCTCTCCATCTCCCGCGTGGGCGGCCTCTTGTTACCTACAAATCTTAGTGTGAATGTTGTCTGTGATATACTGTCTGGTGGTAACCGTGTAACATGGCCAAATCATGTGACTTGCTGTTTCTGGATATAGTGTAATACTGGTGTTACTCCAACCTTTGCCCTGATGGTGTCATTTCTTATGTGGCCTCTTCTTGTCACATTTAGTATTCTCCTTAAACATCTCATTTCACTCACATGTTCTGCTCAGGGGGATCGGCTCCCCTGGGTTAAACTCTTCCCTAAAACGCGACTGGCCCAGCAAGCCGGCGGTGGATGTCCTTACCTCTCGTAGAAAGCACAGGAAGTATAGGCGGACTGACGATAACGCCGGTTTTAAATTTCCACAAATTACAAATAAATAAATAAATAAATAATAGACAGAGTGCCGCACCCACACAAGAAGTCTGAAACTTGGTAAGACAGGTTGGACTGGATGCAGTTACGGGAGATGACCTCTCTGGATTGACTGATGATAGGAGAGGAGGTGAAAAAGACCTGTCTAATGAAGAAATAGCAAATATCTTCAAATGCCAGAAGACAGAGAGTAGGAGGAAATGAACATAAATGAACTGGGGTGTGTTGTGAAGATAATAACAAAAACTGACGCCCTTAAACGATTTCTTGCTAATGTTTATCCTTTGTCTGAAGAGTGTTGAGAAGTGGACCATGACAGGGAGGTGGGGGATGGGGGGGGGGGGGGGGGGTAGAGGAGTCACTTTTTTTTTAAGGAGGAGGAGGAGAGTTTAAATGCAGTTTTAGGATTTTATCTTGAAAGTCTTAAGGAGAGGAAAAAGAAAGAAAAGACGTGCAGACAAACCTGGGTTCACATTTTAGGAACCTGTGCGATCCTGAATCTGAGTTTTCGCCCGTGGATGAAACCTTAACTAGAAGCCATCATTACAAATCTAAACGTTCCGTCCATGGATGAAACTTCAACTAGAAGCCATCATCACGAAACTTAAACTTTCCTCCACGGATGAAACCTCAACTGGAAGCCATCATCACAAACTAAACTTTCCTCCGTGGATGAAACCTCAACTAGAAGTCATCATCACAAAACTAAAATTTCCTTCACAGATGAAACCTCAACTAGAAGTCATCATCACAAAACTAAACTTTGGTCCATGGATGAAACATCAAATGGAAACCATCATCACAAAACTAAACTTTCCTCCACGGATGAAACCTCAATCAGAAGCCAGGCCATCATCACAAAACAAAACTTTCTTCCACAGATGAAACCTCAGCTAGAAGCCATCATCACAAAACTAAAATTTCCTTCACAGATGAAACCTCAGCTAGAAGCCATCATCACAAAACTAAAATTTCCTCCATAGATGAAACCTCAACTAGAAGACATCATCACAAAACTAAACTTCCGTCCACCGCCCCTGTTGAATATGATCAAAACATCATCATCATCATCATCGCCTTTCACCCCCTTTAGAAAATAGGCCACGGATAAAGGCTCTCCAGTCATCCTTGTTCTTGGAATTATCCTCTGCTTCCTTCCATGTGTATCCCTTGTCTCTGAGCACTGTCATCCTGGTACTCAGTTGGGATGTCGGTTCTGCAGCTTCCTTTCGGATTTGACTGCACAACGTCATGCGCTCTGTTATCAGAGTCCCTTCCTTTCGGCTTTGACTGCACAACGTCATGCGCTCTGTTATCAGAGTCCCTTCCTATCGGCTTTGACTGCACAACGTCATGCGCTCTGTTATCAGAGTCCTTTCCTTTCGGATTTGTCTGCACAACGTCATGCGCTCTGTTATCAGAGTCCCTTCCTTTCGGCTTTGACTGCACAACGTCATGCGCTCTGTTATCAGAGTCCCTTCCTTTCGGCTTTGACTGCACAACGTCATGCGCTCTGTTATCAGAGTCCCTTCCTTTCGGCTTTGACTGCACAACGTCATGCGCTCTGTTATCAGAGTCCCTTCCTTTCGGCTTTGACTGCACAACGTCATGCGCTCTGTTATCAGAGTCCCTTCCTTTCGGCTTTGACTGCACAACGTCATGCGCTCTGTTATCAGAGTCCCTTCTTTGTCCAAGACAAAGTTTCCTGGTCTTCCTCTCCGTGCTTCTGTAACGCTCCAGGTTTTTTTTTAACAGGGAACAGGTCGTTGGCCTATCCCCCAACCTCCTTAGTCGCCTCTTACGATATACGTGGAAGGTGGCAGTGGTCCTATTCTTTTCTCCCTAGATCTGGGCCCCGGTAACCACAAGGCAGATCAAAACAGCAGGGATATAAAAAAAATGCATCATTGGCGAAACAAAAGGTGGCAAAAAAATGGGCGTAGATATAACTGGCAGCCGAAGAGTTAATGGAAAAAGGATAAAGCGCCCGTCGAAAAGCGAGGGCCTGTTTGTATTTTATTCGTCTATTTTTTTTTTTTTTTGGATGAAAAAATGAGGGGAGGCGTATTTCCTCTGACGTATGTTACTTCTGCATGTTACTTCTGCATGTTACTTCTGCATGTTACTTCTGTATGTTACTTCTGTATGTTACTTCTGTATATTACTTCTGCATGTTACTTCTGTATATTACTTCTGCATGTTACTTCTCTATGTTACTTCTGTATGTTACTTCTGCATGTTACTTCTGTGTGTTACTTGTGTATGTTACTTGTGTATGTTACCTCGGTGTATTACTTCTGTAAGTTACTTCTGTATGTTACTTCTGTATGTTACTTCTGTAAGTTACTTCTGTATGTTACTTCTGTATGTTACTTCTGTATGTTACTTCTGTATGTTACTTCTGTAAGTTACTTCTGTAAGTTACTTCTGTATGTTACTTCTGTATGTTACTTCTGTATGTTACTTCTGTATGTTACTTCTGCATGTTACTTCTGTATGTTACTACTGAAAAAACACAGGGGAAAAACCAGAGGGTAGCATGGCATCACAAGCATTCAACTGAGAAAAGTTGAAAGAGTTAAGTTCTTCTTCCAGAAAATAGGACAGGCGATCATTAAGAATTTGAACACCAGTTTTCTTATATGATGCGTTGTCTTGCTTCAAGGGCGGACCGATTCTTTATGAAAAGTGACAGAAAGGGAGTCTTGTCAGGCTACTTTGTGAGTACAAGTGCAGTTTGTAGATAAAGGGGGGAGGGGGAGGTGTTGTACCCTGGGGTCTGTGCTGTAATGGGGCCTGACGAGCCTATTTTTTGCACTTCTTTTCTTATTAGAGGCTTTCTTTGGGTAGAGGGCCCATAAACAGACACTGGTGCCCCAGTTTTCTTTCCATGCCCCACCGTCAGCGTGGGCGTGTGTGTGAGTGAGTGTGCTCACGTGTGCGCCTGAGTGCGTGCATGTTGTGGTAGCCCAACTGTGTGGTTTTAATGTGCGTGTGTGTGTGTGTGAGTGTACTCATCTGTGCGCCTGAGTGCGTGCATGTTGTGGTAGCCCAACTGTGTGGTTTTAATGTGCGTGTCTGTGTGAGTGTGAGTGTACTCATCTGTGCGCCTGAGTGCGTGCATGTTGTGGTAGTCCAACTGTGTGGTTTTAATGTGCGTGTCTGTGTGAGTGTGAGTGTACTCATCTGTGCGCCTGAGTGCGTGCATGTTGTGGTAGCCCAACTGTGTGGTTTTAATGTGCGTGTCTGTGTGAGTGTGAGTGTACTCACATGTGCGCCTGAGTGCGTGCATATTGTGGCAGCCCAACTGTGTGGTTTTAATGTGCGTGTGTGTGTGTGTGAGTGACTAAGTAAATTTCCAGATTAATTTCTTTGTTTTTTTATCTGAATATTAAAGCGATACATGAAATAAAAAATACAATTAAGTGTCAAACTTTCGCCTATTTTGTGCCTGTTTTAAAGTCTGTAGACACTCACTTGTAAGCCCTAATAAAGACAGCCGTCATAACTTTCACCTCATCGAAATCTGGAATTAATTTTGGTCGTGACAGCAGCCTGGGGCAAGAGAGGGTCAACATAAGATAGGCCCTGTGCAAATTATATTCATGTAAAAACATAAGAATGTTGGGATGCCATGGCTGCAGACAGGCCACTGCAGACTACTGAGGACACAAGCTTGGGGCAAGAGCATTGGGGCTCCTATCAGGATCTGGAGATGACTGCGGGCTTTGCCATGTCAACAGGGATCAGGATCTGGTGTGACCAAAAACCTCGAACGCAGAAAAAGAAGAAGAAGAAGAAAGTATAAGTTTTATTATGTCCGCTTACGTCTATCGTTATACAGTATAGTGATTTAGCTGGGATTTGTGAAAACCAGTACAAGTGTGCTATTCACCTTGCAGGAAGCACTTTCCAAAATATTGGTTGTTTTCAATATAGCTTCAAGTTAAATACACTTTACAAACAGCGGGAATTATAAATGTTTTCCTTACCTTATTTGTGGCGAGATTTCATCTTTACAGAACGTCCACTTCCTGAAGCAGTCAGAACTGACTTTTCTCCTCCACGTAAATTGAGTATCATCATCCTACTGATCTGATTATCCTCCAACAGTCTTTTTTTTAACTCGGTTCTTAACGGTAACCCAGGATCTCCAAAACTTTCAGTTTTCTCCCTTTTTATCGGTATGTTACTTCTGTATGTTACTTCTGTATGTTACTTCTGTAAGTTACTTCTGTAAGTTACTTCTGTATGTACTTCTGTATGTTACTTCTGTATGTTACTTCTGTATGTTACTTCTGCATGTTACTTCTGTATGTTACTACTGAAAAAACACAGGGGAAAAACCAGAGGGTAGCATGGCATCACAAGCATTCAACTGAGAAAAGTTGAAAGAGTTAAGTTCTTCTTCCAGAAAATAGGACAGGCGATCATTAAGAATTTGAACACCAGTTTTCTTATATGATGCGTTGTCTTGCTTCAAGGGCGGACCGATTCTTTATGAAAAGTGACAGAAAGGGAGTCTTGTCAGGCTACTTTGTGAGTACAAGTGCAGTTTGTAGATAAAGGGGGGAGGGGAGGTGTTGTACCCTGGGGTCTGTGCTGTAATGGGGCCTGACGAGCCTATTTTTTGCACTTCTTTTCTTATTAGAGGCTTTCTTTGGGTAGAGGGCCCATAAACAGACACTGGTGCCCCAGTTTTCTTTCCATGCCCCACCGTCAGCGTGGGCGTGTGTGTGAGTGAGTGTGCTCACGTGTGCGCCTGAGTGCGTGCATGTTGTGGTAGCCCAACTGTGTGGTTTTAATGTGCGTGTGTGTGTGTGAGTGTACTCATCTGTGCGCCTGAGTGCGTGCATGTTGTGGTAGCCCAACTGTGTGGTTTTAATGTGCGTGTCTGTGTGAGTGTGAGTGTACTCATCTGTGCGCCTGAGTGCGTGCATGTTGTGGTAGTCCAACTGTGTGGTTTTAATGTGCGTGTCTGTGTGAGTGTGAGTGTACTCATCTGTGCGCCTGAGTGCGTGCATGTTGTGGTAGCCCAACTGTGTGGTTTTAATGTGCGTGTCTGTGTGAGTGTGAGTGTACTCACATGTGCGCCTGAGTGCGTGCATATTGTGGCAGCCCAACTGTGTGGTTTTAATGTGCGTGTGTGTGTGTGTGAGTGACTAAGTAAATTTCCAGATTAATTTCTTTGTTTTTTTATCTGAATATTAAAGCGATACATGAAATAAAAAATACAATTAAGTGTCAAACTTTCGCCTATTTTGTGCCTGTTTTAAAGTCTGTAGACACTCACTTGTAAGCCCTAATAAAGACAGCCGTCATAACTTTCACCTCATCGAAATCTGGAATTAATTTTGGTCGTGACAGCAGCCTGGGGCAAGAGAGGGTCAACATAAGATAGGCCCTGTGCAAATTATATTCATGTAAAAACATAAGAATGTTGGGATGCCATGGCTGCAGACAGGCCACTGCAGACTACTGAGGACACAAGCTTGGGGCAAGAGCATTGGGGCTCCTATCAGGATCTGGAGATGACTGCGGGCTTTGCCATGTCAACAGGGATCAGGATCTGGTGTGACCAAAAACCTCGAACGCAGAAAAAGAAGAAGAAGAAGAAAGTATAAGTTTTATTATGTCCGCTTACGTCTATCGTTATACAGTATAGTGATTTAGCTGGGATTTGTGAAAACCAGTACAAGTGTGCTATTCACCTTGCAGGAAGCACTTTCCAAAATATTGGTTGTTTTCAATATAGCTTCAAGTTAAATACACTTTACAAACAGCGGGAATTATAAATGTTTTCCTTACCTTATTTGTGGCGAGATTTCATCTTTACAGAACGTCCACTTCCTGAAGCAGTCAGAACTGACTTTTCTCCTCCACGTAAATTGAGTATCATCATCCTACTGATCTGATTATCCTCCAACAGTCTTTTTTTTAACTCGGTTCTTAACGGTAACCCAGGATCTCCAAAACTTTCAGTTTTCTCCCTTTTTATCGGTAATTTACCGCGGTCACTGAATTACTTTTTAAAGACGGATCAGTCCGTCTTGTCTCACAGAGGTTTAAGAGTAATTCGGTGGCCTTGTTAGGTCCAGTACTGTCTGCCTATCAAGTGCCGTTTCTACTGGCGGTGGCGGTCATAACTCCTCAAAATTCTCTGGCTTGTATTGTCTTTATAAGATGTTCTGGTGTCCTCTTTTCGTGCCATCTTGTTAGTCCATCCAGGATTTTTTCTCTTGCTCTACCTCGGCCTCTTTTCCCCTCTAACTTTCCTGTTGTCACAATGTGTTCTAGTCTGCCTTTTCTCATGACATGTCCTATAAATTTAGACTGTCTTTCCCTGATTGTTGCGATTATTTGTCTTCTCGAGGTCAGTCTCTCTCAAAATTTCTTCACTTGATTTTCTTATAGTCCATGATGATCCTTAACATTCTTCTAAGAGACCACATTTCCCTGGCCTCCAGAGGTTGTTGTCTCTCTTTAGTAACTGTCCAGACTTGACAGCCTTAGATCAGAACTGTCTCCATGTAGCACCTTATTTCCTTACACTCAGTGGAAGTGATTTGTTTCACAAAATACTTTTTACCTTTTGGAACATTAGCCTAGGTTGTTCTGTTCTTTATCTCCGTTAGGCATATTACACCTGACGTCAGGGCTGTTTCTAGATTCTTGAACTTATCTACTCGTTTTGATATTGTGTCATTTACCGTCATTTTCCAGGTAGGGATCTCTCTCTCTCTCTCTCTCTTCTTCTTCTTCTTCTTCTTCTTCGCGATGATCATAACTCCAGTTTTCTTCTTATTCAAATTGTAAAAAAAAAAACAACAGATTGGCTTTGCTTGTCTCAAGAGTGCCTGGCCAGATGTGTACAAAGCCTGGTTTTAGGCTCCGGCCAGATATGACATACAGGTCCCTCGTAGTTACTCTGCTAATTTGCATTTTGTTAGCATTTAAAGTGATGGTAAACACGTAATATCTAATATGTTAACAGTGGTGAAATATACTCAGTTGCACGTCCCTTGCGGAACTTTGCCTCCCTAACATCTCTCCTGTAGGCCTTTCGGTTGTAAGCAAGATGGCCTGCCGCTGATGCATCCATTTGCAGGTTATCAACGATGTCTTGCAGCCGTCTTCGCCTTGGTTTTTCTCACTTTTGTTCCCCCCTTTATGTACCCTTCCAAGACGGTCTTCTCTAAATTATCATGACGTTTAATGTGTCCAAAGTATTTAAGTTTTATCTGTTTAATCCTCTTTCCTTTAATCCTCTGTATGGTTAGATCTCGAAAACATCGTACGCAACTCACTTTCAGGCCTGACAGAAAGAAAAATGACAAGAAAATGACATATGACAAACATGTTCTGACTGTGACATGGATTTCAGTGAACAGAATCGCTGAGTGACAAGATTACTTATCTGTTCCTGAAACTGAGGTTTTTTTCTTTTTAAATAAACAGGAAGCAAGCAAGGAGATGACATCGTCCTAATAGCAATAAACATGAGGCAATCAAGGAGATGACATCGTCCTAGTAGCAATAAACATGAGGCAATCAAGGAGATGACATCGTCCTAATAGCAATAAACAGAAAGCAATAAAGGAGATGACACCGCCCTAAATGCAATAAATAGGAAGCAATAAAGGAGATGACATCGTCCTAATAGCAATAAACAGAAAGCAATCAAGGAGATGACATCGTCCTAAAAGCAATAAACAGAAAGCAATAAAGGAGATGACACTGCCCTAAATGCAATAAATAGGAAGCAGTCTTCTTCTTCTTCTTCTTCTTCGTTCACTTCTACCACCAAAAACCGCACTGTGAACCTACTGAATTCACGCCTGTGGTCCTCGTTAGGACCCGTGGTCCCCTGTGTGGTCCAAAATAGACCACACGAGATCCATGAGAGGACCACAAGGGGTTCAGAGTATCACAGTGCTTTAGCCTGTATTCTTGGTGGGTCTCGGAAGCGGGATTGCGTGACACCGTGGTTTTCATTGCACCAGTTTAGTCTAGGGTTGGACTTTCTCACCGGAAGACCTCGACGTGTTTAGGATATCAGTGCATCCCCGCTGGGTGAGAGGCGGTAGCCCACCCAGGCCAGAGTTGGACTTTCTCACCGGAAAACCTCGACGTGTTTTGAGATACCCGTGTATCACCGCCGGGTGAGAGGTGGTTGCCCATCCAGTCCAGGGTTGGACTTTCTCACCGGAAAACCTCAGCGTGATTAGGATACGCAAACATCCCCGCCGGGTGAGAGGTGGTTGCCTATCTAGACTTCCCTGGTCCAGTGTCTCCGACTTCAGCATTTTGCGGTCGTGGCCGCTACCCTTCCTAGTTGTGACCAGGATGGAGCTTTTGTCCAGGAGGATGAATCCTCACCACTAGTGACGTCTACTCCTGGGTTGAGCCGGTTTAGGCATTATCCCAGTATGGGCGTGTTTGGGACGGGACCGACCTCTAGAGCAGAGGTACTGTGACATGCATAGCCTTCAAGATTCACCCCTGGTATGAGCCGGTTTAGGCAAAATTCACCAGTATGGGTGTTTATCAGGCGTTACCGACCTCTAGAGCGGAGGTGGCATGACATGTCTAGCCATCAAGTTCCACCCCTGGTGTGTGCCGGTTTAGGCATATTTCACCAGCGTAGGTGTATTTCGGACGTGGGCGGCCTCTAGAGCAGAGGTACCGTGGTATAGCTCTCGTAGCAATACTACTGGACATACCGGTTAAACTCCACTTTCCACCACCTTTTCCCATCGGCTCCGCACAGCAACCTTTATTTCTTTTCCGCATTTACTGCCTTAACCGGGAGGAGCTTCACTCCACGCGCAGCATTTGAAGAGTCTCGCTAGCAGTGTCTTAACCTCTGGGACAAGCCGGTTCATGCATTTCACCCGATATGACTGCACTCAGGATGTGGCTGACCTCCAGACCAGAGGTGCCGTGATTTGACTTTTTGCTTCGCTTTATCCTTTCTACCACCTTTTCCGCAGTGATGCTGCGAGGCAACCTCATTTGCAAATTTCTTCATTGGCCGGGAGGAGCACCGCTCCACGCACGGCAGCTGAAGATCTCGCCAACAGCGGCAGATGAGCTACCAAACGTGCCATTCATCTACCCTAAGTAACTGGTTTTCAGGCGCCAGATATTCGCCCTCGCTCCTTCTCCTGTCAGTTTAAACAGTTCTGCCACGGGAAGGCCAGGAGCTGGACTTGACTGCCAGAGGCTGTTTGTGGCGCGTTTGCAGTCCTTAGAACCATAGGAAGCAGTAAAGGAGATGACACCGTCCTAGCAGCAATAAACAGAAAACAATAAAGGAGATGATACCGCCCTAAATGCAATAAATAGGAAGCAATAAAGGAGATGACACTGTCCTAATAGCAATAAACAGAAAGCAATAAAAGAGATGACACCGTCCTAATAGCAATAAACAGAAAGCAATAAAGGAGATGACACCGTTCTAATAGCAGTAAACAGAAAGCAATAAAGGAGATGACACTGTTCTAATAGCAATAAACAGAAAGCAATAAAGGAGATGACACCGCCCTAAATGCAATAAATAGGAAGCAGTAAAGGAGATGACACCATCCTAACAGCAATGAACAGAAAGCAATAAAGGAGATGACACCGTCCTAACAGCAATAAACAGGAAGCAATCACGGAGATGACACCGCCCTAACAGCAAAGAACGAAATACAACTGCAGGAGCAGTTACGATAATAGGTAAAATTAAAATCCCCGTTTCCATGGCATTAAGACATACTGGGGAATACGGTGTTAGGCCCGTATTTTCCACGAGCTTAGGCACATGAAAGTCTGATGTGGTCAGTATCACGCCTGGCCGTATTTATCTTCCCAGGTTTCTCTGGTACCCATTTTCCGAGGCTACGTGAACCTGGAGGCGTCTTCCGTGTCTACCAGAAAAAATCCCACTGCTCGGATTGAACCCGGTACCACCGGATTAGTAAATCCAGCGCCTAACCACTCAGCTAACCACTCAGCTAACCACTCAGCTAACCACTCAGATATTTACGGTGGTTACGAAAAATGAAAAAAGGGGACTCAGCCTGAATGAGAAGAAAACAGAAGTCGAGAAGAAGGCAGAAGTCGTGGTCATCTCTGAGAAGAAGGCAGAAGTCGTGGTCATCTCTGAGAAGAAAGCAGAAGTCGTGGTCATCTCTGAGAAGAAGGCAGAAGTCGTGGTCATCTCTGAGAAGAAGGCAGAAGTCGTGGTCATCTCTGAGAAGAAGGCAGAAGTCGTGGTCATCTCTGAGAAGAAAGTAGAAGTCGTGGTCATCTCTGAGAAGAAGGCAGAAGTCGTGGTCATCTCTGAGAAGAAAGTAGAAGTCGTGGTCATCTCTGAGAAGAAGGCAGAAGTCGTGGTCATCTCTGAGAAGAAAGTAGAAGTCGTGGTCATCTCTGAGAAGAAAGTAGAAGTCGTGGTCATCTCTAAGAAGAAAACAGAAGTCGTGGTCATCTCTAAAAAGAAAACAGATGTCGTGGTCATCTCTAAAAAGACAACAGAAGTCGTGGTCATCTCTGAGAAGAAAACAGAAGTGGTGGTCATCTCTGAGAAAAAAGCAGAAGTCGTGGTAATCTCTGAGAAGAAAGCAGAAGTCGCGGTCATCTCTGAGAAGAAAACAGAAGCCGTGGTCATCTCTGAGAAGAAAATAGATGTCGTGGTCATCTCTAAGAAGAAAACAGAAGTCTTGGCCATCTCTAAGAAGAAAACAGAAGTCTTGGCCATCTCTGAGAAGAAAACAGAAGTCTTGGTCATCTCTGAGAAGAAAACAGAAGCCGTGGTCATCTCTAAGAAGAAAGCAGAAGTCGTGGTCATCTCTAAGAAGAAAACTGAAGTCTTGGTCATCTCTGAGAAGAAAACAGAAGTCGTGGTCATCTCTAAGAAGAAAACAGAAGTGGTGGTCATCTCTAAGAAGAAAACAGAAGTCTTGCTCATCTCTAAGAAGAAAACAAAAGTCTTGGCCATCTCTGAGAAGAATGTGATTTGGAGTTATAAAATAACAGTCAGCAACACAACATCGAAGCAGGTAGACATGCTCAAATAGCTAAGGCTATTAATAACTGCAGACGGAAATGTGAAACAGAGATAATATAAGTCAAGCTAAAATAATGTCTCAAAAGATAAGAAAATATTTGATGTAACCAATCACTAACACTGAAAGTGAGGAAAAGAGCGCTGCAGTTTTATCTTGAACCAATCCTGCTTTATGGATATGAAGCATGGACGTTCAGCAGGGTAGTACAACGCCACCAGGAGGCCAAGGACATGTTCCTTAGAAGAATGATAAAGATACCACGGACAACGAAGAGATCAAACAAAGAGGTCCTGAAAGAGTTAGAAGAATAGAGGCAAACAATTACAAAATTCAGGAAGAGACGATCCAAAATTCAAAGGGCACCTCATGAGAGCAGGTGGACTGGAATATTTCATAACAACAGGGAAGAAAGAGGGCAGAAGAGACGGGAGCAGACAAAGAGACAAGATGATAGATGGACTGACGAAGTTGCATGGGGAAAAAAACACCCAGTCCAGCTCACACTTTACACCTGGAACAGGGAATTGTGGGGAACTGTGACCGCCAATGCTTGTGTGCGTGGCACTGGATTCAAGAAGAAACCATGTGATGTGTTGTGTGAGAAATTTATGATGTGTTGTGTGAGAAATTTGTGATGTGTTGTGTGAGAAATTTCTAATGTGTTGTGTGAGAAATTTGTGATGTGTTGTGTGAGAAATTTATGATGTGTTGTGTGAGAAATTTGTGATGTGTTGTGTGAGAAATTTGTGATGTGTTGTGTGATAAATTTCTAATGTGTTGTGTGAGAAATTTGTGATGTGTTGTGTGAGAAACATATGATGTGTTGTGTGAGAAATATGTGATGTGTTGTGTGAGAAACATATGATGTGTTGTGTGAGAAACATATGATGTGTTGTGTGAGAAACATATGATGTGTTGTGTGAGAAATTTGTGATGTGTTGTGTCAGAAATATGTGATGTGTTGTGTGAGAAATGTGTGATGTATTGTGTGAGAAACATCAAAATCTGCATTGAGATTTAAAACAGACAAAAACTAAATTAATGTTGGTAGTCTCCCTTTATTATATCAGTCTGTAAGAAAAGTGAAGAGCAAAACTTCTATCATTAGGATAGAGCGAAGATTGATTTTCAGCGAATAAAACTACTTGTAAATTGATGACAACTGATGAAACGTATAAGACGGCTGAAATATGTATCAATGAGTAAAAACTGGAAGAAGTGGAGAGTTTTGAATATCTTGGATCATTACTACCTAATAATAGAGACATAATGAGGGAAATTAAAAGGAGGACATCTGTCGCTCTTCAGAACGTTAAACAACTAAAGAATCTGTGGAGAGGAGCAGACAAAACTACACAAATAAGATTTTTAAGGGAATGCATCTTTCCTAACGCAACATATGCCTGTGAGATCTGGACACTTAACAAAACAGCTGAGAAACGCATAAATGTCTTTGAATGTAAATGCTACAGAAGAGTTCTTCAAATATCATGGTCACAAAAAAGAACAAATATATCTATACTACAAGAACTTAATATTGAAGAAGGCTGGCTAGTAAAGAGGATTAAACAAGAGAAAACATAAATATTTTGGACACATTAAACGTAATGATTTTGTTCACTGAAATCCATGTCACAGTCAGAACAATCAGTCACATACTGTTTGTCACATGTCATTTTCTTGTCATTTTTCTTTCTCTCAGACCTGAAAGTGAATTGTTTTTTCAAGATCTAACCGTATAGAGGATTAAAGTAAAGAGAATTAAAGGAAAGAGGATTAAGCAGAGAAAACTTATATACTTTGGACACATTAAACGTCATGAAAATTTAGAGAAGGCCGCCTTGGAAGGGTAAACAAATTGGGAAAAAGAAAGAGAGGAAGACCAAGGCGAAGACAGCTACAAGACATCGTTGATGATCTGCAAATGGATGCATCAGCAGCATGGCTTACAACCAAAAGGCCTACATGAGAGCTGTTAGGGAAGCTGACCGAGTCTCCCTTTGACAACAAATTAACTCTGCTATTAAAATCATTGTCTCTAAAAGAATTGAACTCTTTCATAATAAATTCACTAATTCGTACCCCCCCCCCCCCCCACCCCCAGATCAGATGTAAGGTGTTATAAATAACGTGTTACATTCCTCGGCCTACGTGAAAGAGTCACAACAACAGCAATGAATTAACATCGGGGACATCCATTCACATTCTTCTCTCACTGAGGACTTCCGAGGGACAGAACTAACACTGAATTAATTTACTGATCAGATTTGCTAACATCGCGTCCTTGTCTTAAATATCAGAGATCTGAACATTAAGTCTGAGAGACATATCTCAAAAGTCCCTTAAGACTGAGTGCATGAACGTAAATGTTGTATTTTATTTTCCTTTAATTTATGTCTCTCAGCTTTCCAGTGTTAGTTACGTTTGTTATATGAGCAGCATATTTGCAGAATGTCTGGAATAGAATGAAAGATGTATGATATAGGGCAGAGTGTCAGACGGGCCTGCGTCCCCAATTCTTAACCCTTTTGAAATAATGATCAATCAATCAATCCTTACTCCATTTTTTAGGGGGGGGGGTCTATTTTTTTAAACTTAGGCTAATGTGACACTTAAGATTGCTCCTTACTCGAATTTTTAGTCTTATTTTCCTTAGATTAATCTGAGTTGTTTTTTTTTCCTGGAGTTAAGAAATTGCTCTTAGATATACGGCAAATGTGAACGCCATCTTGAAAACTCTTAGGCAAATATAAATGGTCTCATGAATTTTCCGGGCTGAAAAGTTATCCAAACACACGGAGATAGGACACTTCCGTACACGCAAGGAAAGGTTCCGAGCCTAGCTAAAACGGTCCAAGGCATGATGATAATGATGATGGTGGCGATGATTATTATAAAATATTTATGACATCAATAATGATAAGCGTAGATGATGTTATATTTGTATTACCTTCTGTTCGATGTCCAGTTTCTGTCTTGGCCGAATCAAACACCGGGACTTTCTCTAAGACACCACTCGGGCGTCCATCCACAAGAGCACTGCTCCTCAGAACTAGATTCCATCCATCTCCCTCTGGCCCGTCAGCAGCTTCTTCTGTTCCCAATCCTGGCTTTTTTTGTGCTGGTGGATTGACGTGAACAGAACCTGCGCAAGACAGGGTGGAGTGCCAGACACGATGTGCCTGGGGCAGAGGGGCAGTTTATTCTGCTCTTAAGTCGCTAGCGGAAGTGGACATCAAGTGGGTTGCTAAGCCACAGACCGTCATCCGTGAGGGTCCATTTTAAAAGTCCAATTCTTCATCCGGTCGCGGCGATACCCTGTTATCGATTACAAATTCTT
Source organism: Achatina immaculata (assembly GCA_009760885.1). NCBI lineage: Eukaryota > Metazoa > Mollusca > Gastropoda > Stylommatophora > Achatinidae > Lissachatina > Lissachatina immaculata. The sequence goes on along the minus strand of CM019712.1, from coordinate 10,023,502 downwards.
GATCCTGACAGAGACAATACTGGATTCGATTTCATGATCCAGTGTGGTCTGCACGGTCAATATATCCCCTTTCTTTCTTCCAGGCTAAACTTGTCTCTGACTCTTGCCCAGTGAGATCCTTTCCTTCGTGGTCAGAAACTGGTGGGCGTATTTACATTTACTTTTTGTTTTTTCTTACACATTCTCCATACACACAAATCTGTTTGGCACAGGGAACTTACTTAGTCGGAGCTATTACAATATGCGTGGGTGTGGATATGGGTGTGGGAGGAGGTGGGGTGGGTGTGGATATGGATGTGGGAGGAGGTGGGTGTGGATGTGGGTGTGGGTGTGGATATGGGTGTGGGAGAAGGTGGGTGTGGGGGTGGGTGTGGATGTGGGTGTGATGTGAATGTGGGTGTGAGAGGAAGTGGGTGTGGATGTGGGTGTGAGAGGAAGTGGATGTGGGGGTGGGTGTGGGTGTGAGAGGAGGTGGGTGTGGGGGAGGTGGGTGTGCCGCGGTAGTGTAGTGATTAGTGCAATCGCCAGGCGATGGGAAGGTCCTTGGTTTGATTCCGCACTCGATTTCTGTTAATTTCTAAATTCTACTTTATCTGTTTACCTGGAGTCACGTGTGTATTAATTTCTGCATTTTACTATATTTGGAGTCGTGTCTGTGTTAAATTCTAATTTCTGCTCTATCTACTTATCTGGGGTCATGTGTGTGTTAATTTCTACATTTCACTATATCAGTAATCATATCTGTGCTAAATCTAGACTATGCTATATCTGTAGTCATGCTTGTGTTAAATCTAGAACATACTATATCTGTTGTCATGTCTGTGTTAAATCTAGACTATGCTATATCTGTAGTCATGCTTGTGTTAAATCTAGAACATGCTATATCTGTAGTCATGCCTGTGTTAAATCTAGAACATGCTATATCTGGAGTCATATCTATGTTAAATCTAGACTATGGTATATCTGTAGTCATGTCTGTGTTAAATCCAGAACATGTTATATCTGTAGTCATGCGTGTGTTAAATCTAGAACATGCTATATCTGTAGTCATGCCTGTGTTAAATCTAGAACATGCTATATCTGGAGTCATATCTATGTTAAATCTAGACTATGCTATATCTGTAGTCATGTCTGTGTTAAATCCAGAACATGTTATATCTGTAGTCATGCGTGTGTTAAATCTAGAACATGCTATATCTGTAGTCATGCCTGTGTTAAATCTAGAACATGCTATATCTGTAGTCATGCCTGTGTTAAATCTAAAACATGCTATATCTGGAGTCATGTCTGTGTTAAATCTCGACTATGCTATATCTGTAGTCATGTCTGTGCTAAATCTATAGTATGTTATATATGTAGTCATGCCTGTGTTAAATCTAGAACATGCTATATCTGTAGTCATGCCTGTGTTAAATCTAGACTATGCTATATCTGAAGTCAGGTCTGTGTTAAATCTTGACTATGCTATATCTGTGGTCATGCCCGTGTTAATTGATAGAATATTGATTTCTAACATTAAATATCACTGTATGAACATTGCATATATAGACCCCATTTTCCTCTAAAACGACAGTCTTGAGGCAGGCGGAAGGATACAGTCTTGAGGCAGGCGGAAGGAGACAGTCTTGAGGCAGGCGGAAGGAGACAGTCTTGAGACAGGCGGAAGGAGACAGTCTTGAGACAGGCGGAACGATACAGTCTTGAGACAGGCGGAAGGATACAATCTTGAGACAGGCGGAAGGATACAGTCTTGAGACAGGCGGAAGGATACAGTCTTGAGACAGGCGGAAGGATACAGTCTTGAGACAGGCGGAAGGAGACAGTCTTGAGAGAGGCGGAAGGATACAGTCTTGAGACAGGCGGAAGGAGACAGTCTTGAGACAGGCGGAAGGATACAGTCTTGAGACAGGCGGAAGGAGACAGTCTTGAGACAGGCGGAAGGAGACAGTCTTGCGGCAGGCGGATATCATCTTGTTTCTAGGTTTCACGAGGTCTGCAGTCGGACAGGTGACTTCCGGGACGAAAGTCAGGATATTTAAGAGCACTATTCTAAGTGTACTACCTACTCAGTTGAAGTGAATGCTGGTAAATCACCATAACTGTAGAAAACAAGCCGAATTCTTTCCAGACTAAATGTTTTCAAAGTATGAGAAGAATATTTTGACCAGACACAGAAACAACGGCTTGTTGGCAGAACCTCAGGTGAAGTCACTGACAGAGAATATTGAGAAATCAAGTTGGTTATTGATTGGGACATGTGCTCCCGATGACTGACGACTTATTATTTTAAAGAAAAACAGCACTGAGATGGGCATCAGACGGGAACAGAAGTAAGGGTAGACCAAAAGAGGCATGGAGAAGAACAACAGAGAGGATGTTGAGCAGTAGAGGGCTCACCTGGGCAAGAGTCGGAGAAAAAAAGGCGAAGGGCAGGCTTTTGTTGAAAACCTTGGAAGTCCCATGAGCCTTGAGCAGTTCAGGTTCAGAGAAAGCGAGAGAGATTGATTGATCTTTATTTCAAAAGGGTTAAGAATTGGGCACGCAGGCCCGTCTGACATTCTGCCCTTTATCATACATCTTTCACTCTATTCCAGACATTCTACAAATATGCTGTTCATATAACAAACATAACTAACATTGAAGCTGAGAGACATAAAATAAAATATAACATTTACGTTTCGCTCTTAAACATTCACTCAGTACAGAAGTAACTACATACATTATAAATGACTATCTACTAAACAAAATTTTCGGGAAAACAATTAAAAACAATTAATTGTATTCGGTGTCTGTAAGAGCAGCTTAAGATAACTTTTAAGTTTTATAAGAGAGAGAGAGAGAGAGAGAGAGAGAGAGAGAGATCAGCTTTTGCAAGTTTTGCCAAGCATCATACTGCTGAGCTTCTCTTATCATCGCTGACTCTGCCAAAGTTGGGGTTTATATAATCAGCCACAGCAACATCAGCCAATCTCTGTAGTGCAAAGTCCACTGCCCTCACACTCGCATCTTCTAGAAGTCCACTGCCCTCACACTCGCATCTTCTAGAAGTCCACTGCCCTCACACTCGCATCTTCTAGAAGTCCACTGCCCTCACACTCGCATCTTCTAGAAGTCCACTGCCCTCACACTCGCATCTTCTAGAAGTCCACTGCCCTCACACTCGCATCTTCTAGAAGTCCACTGCCCTCACACTCGCATCTTCTAGAAGTCCACTGCCCTCACACTCGCATCTTCTAGAAGTCCACTGTCTTCACACTCGCATCTTCTAGAAGTCCACTGCCCTCACACTCGCATCTTCTAGACGTCCACTGCCCTCACACTCGCATCTTCTAGAAGTCCACTGCCCTCACACTCGCATCTTCTAGAAGTCCACTGCCCTCACACTCGCATCTTCTAGAAGTCCACTGCCCTCACACTCGCATCTTCTAGAAGTCCACTGCCCTCACACTCGCATCTTCTAGAAGTCCACTGCCCTCACACTCGCATCTTCTAGAAGTCCACTGCCCTCACACTCGCATCTTCTAGAAGTCCTCTGCCCTCACACTCGCCTCTTCTATGTTTAATTCTCGTTTCCTCCTAAAATGATGCTGCGCCCTTAATCAGAGTTTCTCTCTCCGCATGACTCGGTCTTTCGCCAGCTCTTCCCAGACTTCATGGCTGTTATATAAAAGAATTTGACATTCATGGCTTACAAGATCTTTATATCTAAGTTCTGGTGTTATTATATCCCCACGTAACGAAGCATGAAACTCTATTGTTGTATGCAACTTGTAATATCTTAAAGTCTAAAATGTTGACAGAATATTTACACTGGGTTGGACTCCCGGTTGACAAGGCTCATTTATCTTGCCTAAAGCGTGCTTTCTTTTAAGGAATTAGGTCGCAAAAATGACCTTCCAGGACACAGCATAACAGCAACTCGACCAGGTGCGGCTGGTGAAACCGTTCTCTGCCTCTCTTAACAAAACTTTAAACTAAAACTGCTCAGGAACTGAAGACGTGCTGACGTATCCAGGAATACTGATCCATTTTTGTTTTTAATTTTCGACAATTCTACATCACAGAATAGAGAACAATCGACATAAAGGAACTCTTGTCGTTTTACAAGATTTGAAACTCGAGAAGACCGCGGAGTTTAGAAGGTAAGTTACTGCATCACTTTTGTTTCTGAAAATAATAATTATCTGACTTTGTTTATGGTTTATGCTTTGAATCATTATTGCACTTCGTTCATGTCCATTGGTGCTCAGATTTCCCCCCCCCCCCCTCTCCTCAATATGTCTATCAACGTCCTGCAGATGATAGTGGAGGTTCTGTCACGCGTCCCATATACCTTTCATTCTTGCCCGCGCCAATCTGTTGTCCCAGCTCTCAGTCTAAGCATCTGTGTAGACTCACTTCTCTCCAAGTCCTCTCTAAAGCAAATTGATAATAATATCGACTCTAACCAGTGCTTGTCCATCTTATGTTATCTTTTTTGTTATAATATCTTGACTTTTTTCTGAAATATTCTATCTATTCTTATCTTTTCCTGTTATAATTTCTCGGCATTTTTCTTAAACACTATCCTATCTGTTCTCATCTTTTCCTGTTTTCCCGTCCCATATAAGTTTGTATAACTGGAAGGAAGGTTGAAATGTCAGAATTGTTTCTTCGCTCACTTGGAAAAGATGTAACCATTTCTACTTTTGTTTAAAAAAAAAGATAAAATATATACCTCGTAAATAAACAAAATAGAGAAATAAATAAATTAGCAGTGGTCTTTATGACGCTACCCCTCCCACTAGCCGTCTTGAATCACAGTTTGAGAACCCTTCAGTAACATCTTACAACTTGACCAGGACGCTGTCGCTAAAGTTCAGATTTTCTTCTTCTTCTTCCTCTTCTTCTTCTTCTTCTTCTTCTTCTTCTTCTTCTTCTTCGTTCTCTTCTACCACCAAGATAGCCCCGTGATCCTGCTGAATTTACTCCTGTGGTCCTCGATGTGTCCCGTGGTTCCCCTGTGGTCCCCGAGAGGCCCACAGGATATCCCCGAGATGGTCACAAGAGGTTCAGAGTATCGCGGGGCTTTGGCCTGAATTCTTGGTGGGTCTCAGAAGCGGGATTGCGTGACACCGTGGTTTTCGTTGCACCAGTTTGATCTAGAGTTGGACTTTCTCACCGGAAAACCTCGACGTTGTTTGGATATCAGTATATCCCCGCCGGGTAAGAGGTGGTTGCTCATCCAGTCCAGCGATGAACTTTCTCACCGGAAAACCTCAGCGTGATTAAGATACGCATACATCCCCGCCGGGTGAGAGGTGGTTGCCTATCTAGACTGCACTGGTCCAGTGTCTCCGACTTCAGCATTTTGTGATCGTGGCCACTACCCTTCCTAGTTGTGACCAGGATGAAGCTTTTGTCCAGGAGGACGAATCCTCGCCACTAGTGACTTCTACCCCTGGGTTGAGCCGGTTTAGGCATTATCCCAGTATGGGCGTGTTTAGGCGTGACCGACCTCTAGAGTAGAGGTACCGCGACATACGTAGCCATCAAGTTTCACCCCTGGTGTAAGCCGGTTTAGGCATATTTCACCAGTATGGGTGTATATCGGACTTGGCTGGCGTGCCGTGCTCGCCGCGAGACTACTGGATATACCAATTAAGCTTCACTTTATCCTTTCCATCACCTTTTCACATCGGCGCCGCACGGGAACCCTAATTGCCTTTTCGCATTTTCTTAATTGGCCGGGAGGAGTTTCACTCCACGCGGCTACCGAAGAATCTCGCCAGCAGTGTCTTAATCCCTGGGTTAAGCCGGTTCATGCCTGGTATGAGTGTACATAGGACGTGGCCGACCTCCAGAGCAGAGCTGCCATGATTTGAGCAGTCCTGACCTCGAGGCTACTGATTATTTCACTTAATCCTTTCTTTCACCTTTTCCACAGTGCCGCACGGCAACCATAATCGCACCTTTCTTCACTTGCCGGGAGGAGCCCCACTCCACGCACTGCAGCTGAAGACTCTCGCCAACAGCAGGTTTTAAATCAGAGTTTTCCTTCTCTCAGATGAGCTACCAAACATGACTCTCATCTACCTGAAACGTCTGACTTTCAGGCGCCAGATATTCGCCTTCGCCCATTCTCCTGTCAGTTTAAACAGTTCTGCCACGAGAAGGCCAGGAGCTGGACTTGACTGTCAGAGGCTATTTGAGACGCACGCCTTGGAGACATTTAACTGGAGTAGAGAGCGTATCCTCCACCCCACCTCCGGCTATGACAGTCCTTAGAACCCAGAGGTTCTCAAAACAAGAAGAGCTGCCCCTCTGGTTAGGAAAGGGAGAATGATAGAGGGTATCAGAATCAGCTGAGGATGAAAAAAGTTTGGATTTTTTTGGGGGGAGGGGGTGGAGGTGGGGTGTTACTTCATCATCATCATCATCATGTGTCGTCTTCTGAACGAAAGTTGAGGGTAACGAATCTCCAGCTTTCTTCTTTCCCTCACCTTGACGGTGCAATCAGCCAGGCTATGTCCTGTCCACTCTCGTAGTTTATCTTTCCATCTCTGTCTACCTCTCGCTCTTTTTCCTTCCATCTTACTTTCTAGTGTAGTCTTCGGTACACTGTTATGTCTTTTGATATGGCCAGCGTGTCTTGTTTTCTTGATCGTTATTTCTTTGAGAAGTTCGCGCTGTACTTGGAGCTCTTCTAAAACGTGTGCGTTTGTTCTTTTCAGTTTCAATGATATGTGACCAGCCCATCTTCTGGCACGTGCTGCTGCTGTGATAGATTTTCTAACGTATAGCTGCCTTTCTAAATCCTCGTATTTCCTCCTTGTCTTGTGTGCTTTAGGCCACAGCCTGCCCGATTTCCTCAGAGAGCGGGTCGCAAATTTAATTCTCGTGTTGTTGTTTTTTTCCTTGATAAAGACACTTTAGTCGAAATATTGGTTTCTTATTGTTCTTTTTCATAACCGTTTCACCGTTCTTATCTCTTATTGCTAACTTTCTTACCTTCCTTCCTTCCTCTCCCTAACTGTCTTGGTAGGACTACACCCAACACCTTCTGTCTACCTCTACAAGCTTTACCCCAGTGACTATCACAGTTAGATCTTGCCCTTCCTCGGATATGCAGAGTCCGGCGGTTATTAGTGGAACATGAGCTAGGGGCCGTCTACATACCAACTACCGGGGCCTCCAAGAGAGGAATTTTGTAAGGTGGTGCAAAACTACCCTTCCCACACTCAGTTTTCATCCATTACTGGGGCCCTTTCTCTATTAGTCATTCAGTTTTCATCAGCTAAGAGGCCCCCTTTCCTATTAACCATTCAGTTTTCATCCACTACTGGGGCCCCATTTCTCATATTAATTAGCCACTCAATTTTCATCCACCAGTGGGGCCCCCCCCCCTTTCTCTATTGATTGTCAATTCCGTTTTCATCCACTGCTGTGGATTTTTTTTTTAAAATAGGAACGCCATCCAGGCTACAGACAAGGGCATCAGCTGGACCCCCTGCCACCCCCACCCCGCCTCTCTTATCCTCTCATTGGCTCTACCACCCAGACCAAACATAACACACGTCGTCAAGCGGTATTCCTGTTACGCTGCACAGTTGCATTACAACTTAACTACGGGAGGGAAAAGTTGCTAAAGCAAAATAATGCGCACACAAACAGCAAGAGCCGGCATCAAAGCCATCTTTAAGACGAAATTCGTTTTGTCGCGGGTGCATGAAAATTGTTAATTCTGTCTGCATTGTTTTTTTTTCTTTTTTGGACAGTTAAATTTACTCAGAGTAGTTTTTTTTTTTTTTTAGTCTGTGTCTTGGTTTTAATGTCTGTTTTCCCAGCAATTTTTCTGCTATACAAGTATGTGTGTGACAGAAACTAGATGCGGCATTTGTAGCCGGAAGGAAAAAAATTACTTGACTTCTATGATAGAAACTAGACGTGGCTTTTGTAGCAGAAACTAGATGTTTTATTCGAAATAAGACGCGGTTTGTTTAACAAACAAACAAAAACAGACAGAGAGGTTGCTTCTTAACAGAAACTAGACCTGGCTTTTGTAGCAGAAACTAGACGTAGCCCTTGTAACAGAAAATAAACGTGGCTTTCTTAATAGAAACTAGACTTGGCTTTTGTAACAGAAACTGAGCGTTTTTTATAACAGAAATTAGACTTTATATTAGATATAAAAGAAACTAGACGTAGCTTCTGCAACGGAAAGTAGACAAGGCTTTTGTAAGAGAAATTAGAAGTGGCCTTTGTAACAGAAACTAGGCGTAGCTTCTTTAACAGAAACTAGATGTGGCTTTTTGCCTAGTTTATGTAAAGGAAATTAGATGTGGAAACTGTAACAAAACGAGGACATAACGTCTGTAACATAAACAAGATGTGGCCCCTGCCTAAGACAGATACATTTCTCCCTCCAGGTCACATGCATACGTCAGGCGCCTATGGCAAAACTGTCCATGCATGCGGCCGCCGTATAGCTCAGGAAAGGTTATTTCAGAATTTAAAACATTTATCATTCGGGTCAAAATGTCTTTCCATTTCCTGATGGGGTTTTCTACCTAAACGTTTTCCTAAATATGACTTGACATATTTATTCTTGGTAATCCCACTTTTGTCTTAAAACAAAAACATCTAGCGTTGCGCCTCGCCTTTCTGGTAAATATTTTCCTTGAAGAGGAGAAATGTTACTGAGGTTGTAGCCAAGTGTTTGAGAATAGAATCCTGAGAAGAATTTGTGGACCAGTAAGAGACCCTATAACACAGTAATGGAAGATAAGAAGTAACAAAGAAATCTACACATTGTTTATCTCTCCGCTTATAACAGCCATTATGAAAAACAACAGACTGGGGTGGGTCGGATATTTAGAAAGAACTTAGGAGGAGAGACAAGCGAAGATGGTCTATACAGAAGTGGGAATAGGGGATAGATCAAGAGGTAGACCTGGACAACGATGGCGAGGCGGCCTAGAAGAAGCTCTTAGAATCGACAACTGGCTAGAGAAAGATCAAGAACGGCGAGGAATGGAGACGTGTCTTGTCTGCAGCAATGAGTCTCGGTAGCTCAAAGAAGACGGGGCCAAGTACAGAATGGTGTAAATCCAGTATCCAGAGATATAGCCGTGAGAGTAGCTGTAGCTGGTAAGTAAAACGCTAGTCGACAAATCCTAAACCAGCCAAAGCCTTCCTACTCCAAATCTTCTGAGACAAGAAGTGCCACTCTGATAATGCCCCTTGTTTTGGCGACACTCACTTCGTTGCATTTTCTAATTCTCACTGCTGACAAGTTAAGGTTAATTTTCCGGGCTTTGGTAGTTTCCTTGTCTGTGCATCCCAAGCGAGCAGACTTGTTATTTCAGTGATCTATATCCATCGTCAATCTTCCTTCATCCACCCTGCCCCCGTATTGTTTCCTCACTTTTATTATCTGTGCCATCCGGGCAGCGTTTGTTCGGTCCCTAGCTAACCAATAGAAGCAAGCTTGAACCGTTTGGGGGATTGAAGTCATGCTGTTTGCCATCTCCTACCTTTGCCAGCGTCTCTTTATCTCATTTCTCATCCAAGATCCTGTTTCTACTTCGAGCTTGCCAACACCTATCAGTGCGCATTTTTTACCCGTCTTTCTTGCAAAGAGGATATCAAAAGAGCTAAGTGCTTATATCCTCATCTGTGTTTTTTTTTCATTTGTTGTTTCTTTTTGTATGTGGTCCTTGAAAAAGCCATTTACGGAAATATTCGACTATTGTATGACTTAAATTATACATGCGCTCTTTCAAACTGTCACAGATATTCAGCATCACTTTAAGCAGGGCATTATACGCATAACAACCATGAGCGGAAGTTCAAATAACAAAACTTTCACCCGCCTCCATTATCACAATGTTCAACTATAAATCTCCAATGTTCAACCTTGTTCATATGTTCACCTACATAACTCTTCTCCACAAACTCTCAGCCACAAATCTCTTACTTTCAACTCTTGTCCACAGTCTCTCAGACATACATCTCTTACTTTCAACTCTTGTCCACAGTCTCTCAGACATACATCTCTTACTTTCAACTCTTGTCCTCAAACTCTCAGCTATAAATCTCTTACTTTCAACTCTTGTCCACCAACTCTCTCCGTCATAAATCTCTTGCTTTCAACTCTTGTCCACAAACTCTCTCAGTTACAGATTTCTTACTTTCAACTATTGTCCACAAACTCTCAACCATAAATCTCTCACTTTCAACTCTTTTCCACAAACTCTCTCAGCTATAAATCTCTTACTTTCAACTCTTCTCCACAAACTCTCAGCTATAAATCTCTTACTTTCAACTCTTGTCCACAAACTCTCAACTACAAATCTCTTAAACTCTTGTCCACAAACTCTCAGCTACAAGTCTCTTACTTTCAGCTCTTGTCCAAAAACTCTCAGCAACACATCTCTTACTTTCAACTCTTGTCCACAAACTCTCAGCCATAAATCTCTTACTTTTAATTCTTGTCTACAAACTCTCAGCTACAAATCTCCTACTTCCAACTCTTGTCCAAAAACTTCGCGAAAGATCTCTTTCTTTCAACTCTTATCCACAAATTCTCAGTTACAAAACTGTTACTTTCGACTCTTGTCTACAAACTCTCGCCCATAAATCTCTTACTTTCAATACTTGTCCACAAACTCTGAGACATAAATCTCTTACTTTCAACTTTTGTCCACAAACTCTTCCATCCATAAATCTCTTACTTTCAACTCTTGTCCACCAACTCTCTCCGCCATAAATCTCTTGCTTTCACTTCTTGTCCACAAATTTCTCACCCATAAATCTCTTACTTCCAACTCTTGTCCACAAACTCTCAGCCATAAATCTCTTACTTTCAACTCTTGTACACAAACTCTCTCAGTTACAGATCTCTTACTTTCAACTCTTGTCCACAAACTCTCAGCCATAAATCTCTTTCTTTCAGCTGTTGCCCACAAACATTCAACTACAAACCTCTTACTTTCAACTCTTGTCCACAAAATCTCAGCTATAAATCTCTTACTTTCAAATCTTCTCCACAAACTCTCAGCCATAAACCTCTTACTTTCATTTCTTGTTTAGAAACTTTCAGCCATAAACCTCTTACTTTCAACTGTTCTCCACAAACTCCAGCTACACATCTCTTACTTTCAATTCTTGTCCACAAGCTCTCAGCTATAAATCTTTTACTTTCAACTCTTGTCCACAATCTCTTAGCCACAAAAATCTTACTTTCAACTCTTGTCCACAAACTTCTCAGAACTAAATCTCTTATATTCAACTTTTGTCCACAAACTCTTTCAACCATAAATCTCTTACTTTCAACTCTTGTCCACAAACTCTCAGCTACAAATATTCTACTTTCAACTCGTGTCCACAAACTCTCTCAGCCATAAATCTCTTACTTTCAGCTCTTCTCCACAAACTCACAGCCATAAATCTCTTACATTCAACTCTTGTCCACAAACTCACAGCCATAAATCTCTTACATTCAACTCTTGTCCACAGACTCTCAGCCATAAATCTCTTACTTTCAACTATTGTCCACAAACTCTCAGCCATAAATCTCTTACTTTCAACTCTTGTCCACAAACTCTCAGCTACAAGTCTCTTACTTTCAACTCTTGTCCACAAACTCTCAGCCATAAATCTCTTACTTTCAACTCTTGTCCACAAACTCTCAGCCATAATCTCTTACTTTCAACTCTTGTCCACAAACTCTCAGCCATAAATCTCTTACTTTCAACTCTTGTCCACAAACTCGCAGCTATAAATCTCTTACTTTCAACTCTTGTACACAAACTATCAGCTATAAATCTCTTACATTCAACTCATGTACACAATCTCTTAGCCACAAAAATCTTACTTTCAACTCTTGTCCACAAACTTCTCAGAACTAAATCTCTTATATTCAACTTTTGTCCACAAACTCTTTCAACCATAAATCTCTTACTTTCAACTCTTGTCCACAAACTCTCAGCTACAAATATTCTACTTTCAACTCGTGTCCACAAACTCTCTCAGCCATAAATCTCTTACTTTCAGCTCTTCTCCACAAACTCACAGCCATAAATCTCTTACATTCAACTCTTGTCCACAAACTCACAGCCATAAATCTCTTACATTCAACTCTTGTCCACAGACTCTCAGCCATAAATCTCTTACTTTCAACTATTGTCCACAAACTCTCAGCCATAAATCTCTTACTTTCAACTCTTGTCCACAAACTCTCAGCTACAAGTCTCTTACTTTCAACTCTTGTCCACAAACTCTCAGCCATAAATCTCTTACTTTCAACTCTTGTCCACAAACTCTCAGCCATAAATCTCTTACTTTCAACTCTTGTCCACAAACTCTCAGCCATAAATCTCTTACTTTCAACTCTTGTCCACAAACTCGCAGCTATAAATCTCTTACTTTCAACTCTTGTACACAAACTATCAGCTATAAATCTCTTACATTCAACTCATGTACACAAATTATCAGCTACAAATCTCTTGCTTTCAACT